>LGRX02008660.1:0-13306 GCA_001247695.2 Cymbomonas tetramitiformis
GAGCTTGTTGATGCACGTGCTTCGAAGTCCTTCTGGGCTACTTGCTAAGACCCAGCATTGCCCGTTCTCCTCGGCGCACTCATCAACATCCCGGCACCCAATGCCCTCCTCTCCCACCTCAAAGCCTGCCGGGCAATCGCCGCAAACACGCCCTGCGCTAGGAGCACATGCGCCATCGATCGCCCGTATGTCTTCGCATGGCTGGGAAAAGCCACCCTCATTCCAGCAGGGCTCCAGCGCACATCCGTCCACCTCAGCGCACCGCCACCCTGAGGAGAGGGAGGGGTCCTCCTCAGGGGCATATCCGCAAGGGCACTCCCCGCATGCCGCAGTGCCGGTGCTGAAGTCCATCGTGCACGTCACAGTCGCGTCGCAGCCGCCATTTCCATCAAAGCACAGGTTGGCAATGCAAGATGTGCCATCGCCCACCATGCCCGCCGGACAGGAAGCGCACTTAAAGCCGGTGCCGGGTGCCTGCGCACAGCACATAATCATGCATAAATTGATTGTTATACAATGGCGGCATGCATGGCAGGATGTCCTGCTGGCCATGTTATTAACTGGAAACGGCTGTGGCAGCATTGAAGATGTCTCTCAGAGTATGAGCTGAATTGCTGCCGAATGATAGGCTGGGCAAGTGTAAACAGATGCATCATATCTCAAGTCCAAATAAACAACACACCAGCCTGACCAAGGTCTAATCATGGCTCAGAGTGCACACACAACACAGCAGCAGCCTGTCCAGGGGTCCACTCACAATGTCATTAAAATAGCAATGTTGCGAGCATCACTGACAAACCAAAAAAACGTTTGGGAGTTCTGCAAGCAAAGGAAGATTGCCATGGAAATATTGGGGATTAAAGTGCAATTAGTGCCCCACTTGAACATCGACGCAAGCACCATAGCATGCTTCTCCCCCTGACGTCGCACAGGCATCCTCGTCTATGCAGCCGGTAGCTCCACTGCCGACATACCCAGCAGGACACTCCCCACAGTTTAAAGCACTACCGTTGCTGTTGCCATCGTCCAGTGTGTCGGTACACACGGTAAGGAGGTCACATCCACCATTGTCATCCGTACAGCTGTCAGAGCTTGGGAGGCATCGTGAGTCGCCAGATCCCAGCATCCCCTCGGGGCAGCCTCCGCAAGTGCGCCCTCCTGGGATGTTTGTGCATTCTGCCTGCACCGCACACCCGCCGTTGTCCGCTGCAGAGCACTCGTCTATGTCAGTGCATGTGCTGCCGTCACCTGCATAGCCTGCTGGGCACACTCCGCATGTGTACCCTCCTGTGGTACTACTCGGGGTGCACGCCACCAGAACATCACACGGCGACGAGGTGAGGCATGGATTGCCCACAGGACCATCCCTCTCGATGAGCGCAGTTTCAGAAAAACTATCGGGGGTACCAATAGCATAGTCTATCACAGCATCTGCTTCCGGAGCTGCCATCCCCTCCACAGCAGAAGGGGCAGGCGCGATGCTGGTATTAGGGGTGGTGCTTGGAGTCTCTGCTTCTTGTACTGCCATCTCAACCGCAGAAGGGGCAAGAGCCATGGCGGCATCGGTGCTCCCGCTCCTGTTGCTGCTGCTTACAGCATCTGCTTCCGACACTGCCACCTCATCAAGCGCAGAAGGGGCTGGAGCTATGATGGTATCAGTGCGACTGTTGCTGCTGTTGCTTACTATATCTACTTCCGGCACTACCACCTCATCAAGCGCAGAAGGGGCAGGAGCTATGGTGGTATCGGTGTGACTGCTGCTGCTGCTGCTACTACTGCTGCTTGTTGCAGCATCTGCTTCTGGCACCACCATCCCATTCACAGGGCTAGCAGCAGTGGTGTCAGTATCAAGTGTGCTGCTGGAGACCGCTGCTTCCGGTGGTACTGCCTCCTCATCATCTGCAGAAGGGGCAGGACCTATGGTGGCATCGGTGCTGCTGCTAAAGGGTTCGTTTTCTGGCACCATCGCCTCATCAGTGGCAGGGGTACCACCGGTGGTGCCGTCATCAACAGCCACTACTTCTGCTGATGATGCAACTGTGGGCGCACTGGCAGTGACCACCATCTTTGAAAGAGCGCTAGCAGAGGCAGAGGAAGCATATGAATTGAGCACATCAGAGGCAGAGAATAATTCTGCCAACAATGAAGTATCTGCAAGAGTAGACGCAAAGGTGTCTGGACTAGAACCCGCAGCGATGTCGGTGTCAGTGTATTCCACAGAAGAGACCACCACCACACTACCAGCAGAGATACTGTATATGCCAACCTGTGTGCAGTACCCCACGAATCGCCTTTTTGCAATTTGGCAAATAATCGGCAGTTGGCAAAGGTGTGGTATTCCAAATCATCAGGTCATCAAGTCTGAAGACCCTAGCTAGTTATATATGTGAAAAAATGATTCTGTAATAATAAGCAAGTAAGCCATGATGATGCAGCACGCATCATACATCTAACAGTAGTAAAGTGGTCACAATACGCTGGCTCCAAAAAGTCTCCCCACGATGATTAGTATGAAGGCTCTAGCTAGTGAAGTGCAATTCTGCATGACCTCAAGTGTACTACCCATACCGCTCACCCCTAAGCCCTGTGGTATGCCCACTAATATCTTGCCCGAATTGAGTAATACCACATACAAAAACTCTGAACGGATGTAACTGGAGAGAGAGAGAGGGAGAGAGAGAGGGAAAACATAAGGCAAGGTTCCTGGCACCAATCAGCAATACCCAGCATTCATCAGAGAGCGCAACAGGTGTTAGCTGCGATCGGTGTTCAAAGTCTGCATGCGCTGATGGCTGCCACTTGATTGCTTGTCTAGGGAGGACACACCTGAGTAGTGGGTACCCCGGCACTTGTAGCAATTGCAGACTTATAGTCGGATGTAAATTGGTACAGGAAGGCAGCATCGGCAACAAGATCAGCGTAGGAGAGGCTGGAGAAGGTGATGGTGAAGTTCTGGGTGACAACAATATATGCAGTGTTTGGGGAAGGAGTGGGACGAAGTGCAGTGGGGTTGATTGTATTTTCGACGGTGACGGTGTTGGCTGCGTATAATGCGGTGGATGGTGAGACAGTGTGGGACAACGAAGTTGGCAAGGAGTTCGAAGAGGTATTTGGAGAAAACGAAGTTATTTGCAAAGATGGCGAGGCAGTTGGAACGAATAAAGTTGGGGGCGCCGACGGTGAGGTGGTCGGGGTGGATGATGTCGGTGGCACAGAAGGCGAGGCAGTTGGAGCAAATGAAGTTGGAGGCGCCAACGGTGAGGTGGTTGGGGAGGATGATGTCGGTGGCACAGAAAAGCTAAGGCGTCGGAAGCGAATAGTTAGGGCGCGAGCCGGTGAGGTGGTTAAGGTTGGATGAGGTCGGTGGCACGAAGGCGAGGCGTTGGAGCAAACAGAGGTCCCAGGGCGCGGGCGGTGAGTGGTTGGGAGGATACAAAGGAATTCGGCGTGGCACGGGAAGGCGAGGCAGTTGGAGCAAATGAAGTTGGGCGCGGGAGCCCGGTGAGGTGGTTGGAGGGGATGAGGTTGGGATCGAGATGGTGAGATGGTAGGGTGGAGGTAGGAGGTGGGTGGTGGGCAGCATTGTGCTGGTGAGATTGTGGGGAGCTAGGCGCCGGAGCACTGTGGCAGTGGGGGAGCGGCGGTGGGCTCGGGCGGAGGTGAGGCGGGGCTGGGGGGTGGAGGCGGTTGTTCAACAATTATGGTTCCATTGATGTGGGAGGTGGGAATGCCGCTTGTTGTCGTAAACACCACTGTACCCTCAAGCTGAGTCATGCCCACAGAGAAACCACATATAGTTATACTGCAGACACTGTTGGTGCATGACATGGTGGCAGCTGTGTAGCTCCAAGACAGTGAAGCAGATCCTGCTGGGACGTTGGCAGAGTTCATATCCATAGAAGATACGCTGGAGCTTAAACCAGCCACCGTCAGGCAGGTAGTCATGGTGGCCCCTGTCCAGTATATCGTCATGATAGAATTACTTGTTGTGTCATCACCGATGGTGATAACTGGAGGTGGGGGGCTTGGAGGAGGAGGGGGGCTTGGAGGAGGAGGGGGCGCTCTGGAAGGGCTAATGGTTGGCAACATGGTTGGCAAGGAAGTGCTTGGGTGCACAGTTGTTGGAATCTGGGTTGTCGGATTTGCAGTTGTGGGGGATGTTGTTGTTGGAGACAATGTGGGCAAAATAGTTGGGGAGCGTGTGGGAGATACAGTGCTGGGGGAAGCTGTTGAGGGTGAGGTGGTAGGAGATGCAGTAGGAGAGGAGGTAGATACGGTGGGGGAGTGTGGGGGTCTGCTGGGGAGGAGGTCGAGGAGTGCGATGGGTAGGTGTGGCGGTGATGGGTGTCTTTGGTGGGCGCGAGATGTGGGTAAGAGACGGTGATGGGTGAGGCATTAGGTGAGACGGTGGGTGAGGCGGTGGCCAAAGGGACTAGTTGTCGCGGGGATATGGTGGTGGGGGATGTGGTGGGTGCGGTTGTGGGTGCTGGTGGCTGGGCGTGTGGTGGGTGCGGAGGTTGTGGGTGTAATTGTGGGTGATGTGGTGGGAGAGAGTGTTGGTGAAAGCGGTGGGGATGTCGGGATAAGGTGGTGGGGGATGTGGTGGGTGCAGTTGTGGGTGGAGTTGTGGGTGTAATTGTGGGTGATGTGGTGGGAGAGGTGTTGAGCCAAACCGTGGGGGATGTGGTGGGTGCGGTAGTGATTTGTGATTGTGGGTGGTGTGGTGGGATAGAGTGTTGGTGAAAGCGGTGGGGGATATGGTGGTAGAGGGGATGGTGGGTGCGGTAGTGGGGTGTAATTGTGGGTGTGGTGGGATAGAGTGTTGGTGAAGCGGTGGGGGATGTCGAGGATATGGTGAGATTATGGTGGGTGCGATTCTGTGAGGTGCAGGATTGTGCAGGTATACTTGTGGGTGATGTGGTCGGAGAGAGTGTTGGTGAAACCGTGGGGATGGGGTGGGTGCAGTAGTGGGTGTGATTGTGGGTGATGTGGTGGGATAGAATGTTGGTGAAACCGTGGGGGATGTCGGGGATAAGGTGGTGGGAGATTTGGTGGGATGGAGTGATGTGGTGGGTGCAGTTGTGGGTGCAATTGTTGGTGGTGGAGTTGGCGGTGGTGGAGGCGGTGAAGCTAACTTGCAGCAACCCTGTCTGTATGTAGAAATGTAGCATGTACCCCAGCATTGTCTCCAGCATGAACTCCAGCACGTATGCCAGCATGTATCGCAGGTAAAGAAGCAATTGCAAGCGTGGGGACTACAGAGGTAAGGATTGCAGCTGTAAGGATTGCAGTTGTAAGGATTGCAGTTGTAGGCGGTGGGAGAACAACCGCTGGTGGAGGCATCTTCACAGACGTAGTACCCGGCTGCACATGACTGCACAGAGCTGGCACAGGTGGTGTTGTATGTGGTACCTGAAAAAAAATACGCAATTTCCAGATCGTGAATACCTGTGACGGTTCGCATGCTACGAACCCAAACCCAAACCCTAACTTGGTTTTGGCCGAAAAGTGACGTTTCTGGACCCTCCATAACTGCAACTTAGGCCCATCTGCCTTATGACACTGAGGCTCGTGCGATTTTGAATTCCGAAGGACATCGACCGAGTAAGTCATGGAAAATATATGAATCAGGCGTGAGCAACTCCTCAGAGTCAGTGAACCAATGAGGCTTAACCATGAAAAAATGGCGTTTTTCAGTTTGATAGTTTCTAGTGGCACTAGCTCAACTTTTAGAGCTATGTTTAAATTTTGTACATCTGAACAACGTTCTGATTGATCACAAAGCAGAGATCTCCGTAACTCTAGCTCACTTCAATTCATACTCGTGAAAAGTAATTTTTTACGTGCTACCAACCACAAATCGTGGCACAGATCATACTAGCTAACTATGATCCTCCTGTGTGCCTGCCACCTCAGTCGCGCTGTGTCGATCGTTCGTGCTTCCACAAATCCCGGCTCGTCCTCCTTGAATACTGCCAGCTTCATAGCATTCTCAGTTGAGCCTTAAGAAATTCCAGGGAAACGTAGCATACTTACTTCATTTGGCGGACTCCAATTCCTTCGTCACCTCACCGTAGCGCATCGCGTTGACGCCAGCCGTCACGTCAAGGGAAGCCGAGAATTGCCAGTGGTGAAGCGGAAAAAATTAAAGACCAACAAAATCACAAGTAGGTAAAACGCCACGAATTAATTACCTGCAGTGGAACAACAACACTTCAGTAATTTCAGGAGTACACCGTGCTTCACCACCGGCATGCTCCCGAGACTGCAGAAGTGGACAGCGCTCGTGCTCTTGACGTCCTCGACGCACCAGTCCATACCACCAGATCCAGTCGTACACCCCAGGTCTCCCAAGCACCAGCGCTGTCGTCGTCCCACCAGCTGCAGTAAAAAATGCGTCGCGTTCGCTACGTTCTCTAGAGAGTCGAAAGAACGAACGCGCGACACCGCGCACCAAAATGGCAACCCTAACTATCCCCGGCAAACAAGGGCCTGCGCGGCCTCAAAGCACCGCCAAACAGAATAAACATCGACAAGCATCGCCAACCGTGTCGCAAGGTAGTATGTACATAGCAATTCCTCTGTGCGTAAATATTCTGCTGGTTCGCCCGGCGTGCCACGCTCCCTTCAATATGCCAACCCACAACTGTAATCTCCAAAAGTGCTTCAAGCCTCTTCCTTCAATCACAGCAACATGAGAGGTACCTCTTTCGAGCCCCTTCTCCTCAATACTCAGCCCCGCGTCGACCACCTCGCAATAGTGGCGCGTTGATGACTGGCAAACAAAGCTATGTTTAAATTTTGTACATCTGAACAACGTTCTGATTGATCACAAAGCAGAGATCTCCGTAACTCTAGCTCACTTCAATTCATACTCGTGAAAAGTAATTTTTTACGTGCTACCAACCACAAATCGTGGCACAGATCATACTAGCTAACTATGATCCTCCTGTGTGCCTGCCACCTCAGTCGCGCTGTGTCGATCGTTCGTGCTTCCACAAATCCCGGCTCGTCCTCCTTGAATACTGCCAGCTTCATAGCATTCTCAGTTGAGCCTTAAGAAATTCCAGGGAAACGTAGCATACTTACTTCATTTGGCGGACTCCAATTCCTTCGTCACCTCACCGTAGCGCATCGCGTTGACGCCAGCCGTCACGTCAAGGGAAGCCGAGAATTGCCAGTGGTGAAGCGGAAAAAAAATTAAAGACCAACAAAATCACAAGTAGGTAAAACGCCACGAATTAATTACCTGCAGTGGAACAACAACACTTCAGTAATTTCAGGAGTACACCGTGCTTCACCACCGGCATGCTCCCGAGACTGCAGAAGTGGACAGCGCTCGTGCTCTTGACGTCCTCGACGCACCAGTCCATACCACCAGATCCAGTCGTACACCCCAGGTCTCCCAAGCACCAGCGCCATCGTCGTCCCACCAGCTGCAGTAAAAAATGCGTCGCGTTCGCTACGTTGTCTAGAGAGTCGAAAGAACGAACGCGCGACACCGCGCACCAAAATGGCAACCCTAACTATCCCCGGCAAACAAGGGCCTGCGCGGCCTCAAAGCACCGCCAAACAGAACCAATTTGTTTGGGGTTCTCGGTGAAAGTCCGAGATGCCACACAATAGACTCTCTTGCACTATCTTCCCATCTTCCTCTTCAAGATACACTGTTTTTCAGACCCTTCGCTAGCGGTATTCATCGCACGACCTTTTTAACTTGACCTGCGTTTTCGTCGCGAAAAACTGACACATGTAGGGACTTCATTCGTATGTTTTGAGTAATTTATCGAAAAAATGGGTTCTCACTTCGCAACCCTACGATGTAGGCTACAGTTTTTTTCCAGGTTGATAGTTTCTAGTGGCATTAGCTCAACTTTTAGAGCGCCAAACCAATCGGTTTGGAGGTTCTCGGTGAAAGTCCGAGATGCCACATAATAGAGGTGCACCTCGTCTCATGCACGTCCCCTCACCTTCCTTGAAGCTACATTTTCCCTCTTGTACAATCACCGATGTTCAGACCCTTGGCTAGCGGAAAAACCGCTCGTCACACGACCTTTTTGACTTGACCGACGTTTTCCTCGTGAAAAACTAACACATGTAGGGACCTCATTGGTATGTTTTGAGTAATTTATCGAAAAAATGGGTTCTCACTCCGCAACCCTACGACGTAGGCTACAGTTTTTTTCCAAGGTTGATAGTTTCTAGTGGCATTAGCTCAACTTTTAGAGCGCCAAACCAATCGGTTTGGAGGTTCTCGGTGAAAGTCCGAGATGCCACATAATAGAGGTGCGCCTCGTCTCATGCACGTCCCCTCACCTTCCTTAAAGCTACATTTTCCCTCTTGTACAATCACCGATTTTCAACCCTTGGCTAGCGGAAAAACCGCTCGTCACACGACCTTTTTGACTTGACCGACGTTTTCCTCGCGAAAAACTAACACATGTAGGGACCTCATTGGTATGTTTTGAGTAATTTATCGAAAAATGGGTTTTCACTTCGCAACCCTACGATGTAGGCTACATTTTTTCCAGGTTGATAGTTTCTAGTGGCATTAGCTCAACTTTTAGAGCGCCAAACCAATCGGTTTGGAGGTTCTCAGAAAGTCCGAGATGCCACATAATAGAGGTGCGCCTCGTCTCATGCACGTCCCCTCACCTTCCTTAAAGCTACATTTTCCCTCTTGTACAATCACTGATGTTCAGACCCTTGGCTAGCGGAAAAACCGCTCGTCACACGACCTTTTTGACTTGACCGACGTTTTCCTCGCGAAAAACTAACACATGTAGGGACCTCATTGGTATGTTTTGAGTAATTTATCGAAAAAATGGGTTCTCACTTCGCGACCCTACGATGTAGGCTACATTTTTTCCAGGATGATAGTTTCTAGTGGCATTAGCTCAACTTTTAGAGCGCCAAACCAATCGGTTTGGAGGTTCTCGGTGAAAGTCCGAGATGCCACATAATAGAGGTGCGCCTCGTCTCATGCACGTCCCCTCACCTTCCTTAAAGCTACATTTTCCCTCTTGTACAATCACCGATGTTCAAACCCTTGGCTAGCGGAAAAACTGCTCGTCACACGACCTTTTTGACTTGACCGACGTTTTCCTCGCGAAAAACTAACACATGTAGGGACCTCATTGGTATGTTTTGAGTAATTTATCGAAAAAATGGGTTCTCACTTCGCAACCCTACGATGTAGGCTACAGTTTTTTTCCAGGTTGATAGTTTCTAGTGGCATTAGCTCAACTTTTAGAGCGCCAAACCAATCGGTTTGGAGGTTCTCGGTGAAAGTCCGAGATGCCACATAATAGAGGTGCACCTCGTCTCATGCACGTCCCCTCACCTTCCTTGAAGCTACATTTTCCCTCTTGTACAATCACCGATGTTCAGACCCTTGGCTAGCGGAAAAACCGCTCGTCACACGACCTTTTTGACTTGACCGACGTTTTCCTCGTGAAAAACTAACACATGTAGGGACCTCATTGGTATGTTTTGAGTAATTTATCGAAAAAATGGGTTCTCACTCCGCAACCCTACGACGTAGGCTACAGTTTTTCCAAGGTTGATAGTTTCTAGTGGCATTAGCTCAACTTTTAGAGCGTCAAACCAATCGGTTTGGAGGTTCTCGGTGAAAGTCCGAGATGCCACATAATAGAGGTGCGCCTCGTCTCATGCACGTCCCCTCACCTTCCTTAACCCCTAAGCTGCGAACGGAATTTTTGGTTTTTGAAAATTGCACGTTTCTCGCGATAACTACGCGAATTCTTGCCTGAATGCACTTTTGAAAATAGTGTCGGAAAGGTCCGTTCAAGGCGGGTTGCATGATGACGTTCAAATTGGATGGCACGGAGTATCAACGACGTGAATTTGAGCGGAATATTTAATGGACTCACGTGCTGTTTTGACAGTTGAAACCCTAATTCTGACCCTAGACCTCAAGTAACAATCTCACCAAGTACTATACATGTTGTTGGGGCTACTTGTTGCCGTTAGGGTGATGTAACACTATTTTATGACTGCCCTACGCGTGACGCGTTATTTTGTAGTTGAAATCGAGTACGTCTCGGTTAAAACTTCGAGTATTGAAATGATTTAGCTGCGCCCGAGTTAATGGTTACATGCGGCTGATTGAGAGCTTTTCAGAAATGTCTTCAAAAGTGAATTTGATCAATTTCCCGCTGAGAAAATCAAGTTTAAGTGTTTGTTGCGATATCGCAACACATAGCAGTTAGGGGTTAAAGCTACATTTTCCCTCTTGTACAATCACTGATTTTCAGACCCTTGGCTAGCGGAAAAACTGCTCGTCACACGACCTTTTTGACTTGACCGACGTTTTCCTCGCGAAAAACTAACACATGTAGGGACCTCATTGGTATGTTTTGAGTAATTTATCGAAAAATGGGTTTTCACTTCGCAACCCTACGATGTAGGCTACAGTTTTTTCCAGGATGATAGTTTCTAGTGGCATTAGCTCAACTTTTAGAGCGCCAAACCAATCGGTTTGGAGGTTCTCGGTGAAAGTCCGAGATGCCACATAATAGAGGTGCGCCTCGTCTCATGCACGTCCCCTCACCTTCCTTAAAGCTACATTTTCCCTCTTGTACAATCACCGATGTTCAAACCCTTGGCTAGCGGAAAAACCGCTCGTCACACGACCTTTTTGACTTGACCGACGTTTTCCTCGCGAAAAACTAACACATGTAGGGACCTCATTGGTATGTTTTGAGTAATTTATCGAAAAAATGGGTTTTCACTTCGCAACCCTACGATGTAGGCTACATTTTTTCCAGGTTGATAGTTTCTAGTGGCATTAGCTCAACTTTTAGAGCGCCAAACCAATCGGTTTGGAGGTTCTCAGTGAAAGTCCGAGATGCCACATAATAGAGGTACGCCTCGTCTCATGCACGTCCCCTCACCTTCCTTAAAGCTACATTTTCCCTCTTGTACAATCACTGATTTTCAGACCCTTGGCTAGCGGAAAAACTGCTCGTCACACGACCTTTTTGACTTGACCGACGTTTTCCTCGCGAAAAACTAACACATGTAGGGACCTCATTGGTATGTTTTGAGTAATTTATCGAAAAATGGGTTTTCACTTCGCAACCCTACGATGTAGGCTACAGTTTTTTCCAGGTTGATAGTTTCTAGTGGCATTAGCTCAACTTTTAGAGCGCCAAACCAATCGGTTTGGAGGTTCTCGGTGAAAGTCCGAGATGCCACATAATAGAGGTGCGCCTCGTCTCATGCACGTCCCCTCACCTTCCTTAAAGCTACATTTTCCCTCTTGTACAATCACCGATGTTCAAACCCTTGGCTAGCGGAAAAACCGCTCGTCACACGACCTTTTTGACTTGACCGACGTTTTCCTCGCGAAAAACTAACACATGTAGGGACCTCATTGGTATGTTTTGAGTAATTTATCGAAAAAATGGGTTTTCACTTCGCAACCCTACGATGTAGGCTACATTTTTTCCAGGTTGATAGTTTCTAGTGGCATTAGCTCAACTTTTAGAGCGCCAAACCAATCGGTTTGGAGGTTCTCAGTGAAAGTCCGAGATGCCACATAATAGAGGTACGCCTCGTCTCATGCACGTCCCCTCACCTTCCTTAAAGCTACATTTTCCCTCTTGTACAATCACTGATTTTCAGACCCTTGGCTAGCGGAAAAACTGCTCGTCACACGACCTTTTTGACTTGACCGACGTTTTCCTCGCGAAAAACTAACACATGTAGGGACCTCATTGGTATGTTTTGAGTAATTTATCGAAAAATGGGTTTTCACTTCGCAACCCTACGATGTAGGCTACAGTTTTTTCCAGGTTGATAGTTTCTAGTGGCATTAGCTCAACTTTTAGAGCGCCAAACCAATCGGTTTGGAGGTTCTCGGTGAAAGTCCGAGATGCCACACAATAGAGGTGCGCTTCCTACTTTTCTTACCCTTTTTCTTTGGAGTAAAAATCCTTCTTCTTCATCTCTATTAGCCTGAACCTTGTGCTTGGTAAAAACTTCTTATTATAACATATTGCATGGCCTTGATTGAACTTGCAAGCAATTTAAATCGTGGCACTAGCTCAACAAGAGCCCAAGCGCGGAGCCCATTGAGGGCGAAGCACCGAAGCTTGGAGATCTCGGTCAAAATCCGAGGTGCCATACCCTCTTGGCTGCGATGTGGAGATAGCTCTCCGGACACGCGCCAATTGGGTTAGGGGGTGGGTGGACATACTTTATGTGACTGACGGATGCTATTATGACTGTTTGGCAGGCCCACCCATTCTTTGCTAGGTGCTTGGGACACCTTATGCTTTGTGGCAAGTGCCTTCGTGCCGAAAGTCGAGGGTGAACTCGATACGCAATACTTCGAGCAATGCAATGAGGTGCGTTCAACTCTTCTGACCTTACTTTTCCTTAGAATAGGAGACACGTCGCCCGCGGCCGCGATGTGGGGACAACTCCCATGACACGCGCCCGAACCTTAGCGTGTTAAGAGGGCTGCAGCACAATTGTCGAGGGACGGGACCCGTGGGGACACCGAGGTACGACACGGGTTGCCTTAGGGGTGTAGTCGCATTGGGTTAGTGCGATTGTCGAGGTGACGGCTGCGATGTGGGGACAGCTCCCTGGGCACGCGCCCGATCCTTAGGGGCTCCATGTGATGGTGGGCGGTACCGTATGGGCGACGGTGTGCATGGTGGCAAGGCGCCCGGTTGTAGAAGGTTGGGATGTTCAATGTGTGGGGACAGCTCCCCGGGCACGTGCCTGTAACCCAAGGTATGTTTTGTGGTGGGTTGTTGTGGATGCCCATGGGTCGGGAGTTGCGTGTTAAGAGGGCTGTTAGCACTCTCTACGCGCCCCCGGACCCGTGGCGTCACCGAGGTACGGTGTGGGTTGCGGTGTGTATGGTAGTCGCATGGGAAGTGCGCAATCTGTCGGTGACGGCTGCGATGTGGGGACAGCTCCCTGGACACGCGCCCGAACCTTAGGGGCTCCATGTGATGGTGGGCGGTACCGTATGGGCGACGGTGTGCATCATGGTGGCAAGGCGCCCGGTTGTAGAAGGTTGGGATGTTCAATATGTGGGGACAGCTCCCCGGGCACGCGCCCGTAACCCGAGGTATGTTTTGTGGTGGGTTGTTGTGGATGCCCATGGGTCGGGAGTTGCGTGTTAAGAGGGTTGTTAGCACTCCCTACGCGCCCCCGGACCCGCGACGGGTGGTGGCGTCATGCCGATGGGTCGGAAGATGCGTGTTAAGAGGGTTGTTAGCACTCCCTACGCGCCCGGACCCGTGGCGTCACCGAGGTGGCGTCA
>LGRX02008661.1:0-55040 GCA_001247695.2 Cymbomonas tetramitiformis
AGTATTTTATATCATCTTAGTATCCGAGAGCACGAGCACCTGCCCCTGCGAGACAGTTCCGCTCCTCAGCGCCCGACATATATATATCCTTATATATATATATTTCTCACTTCTTGTCAGGTTATCGGCCACCACTTGTGGGTGTTCGTTGTTTACTTTTGATCCTTGGAGGGCGAACCGAATCTCCTCGAATCCGCCGCAACCGACGGCAGCTGTTTCGTCCTTACGGCAGCGACTATATCCAGACCCCGGCCACCGTTGAAGATCGCGGCCGAGTCCAAAATTTTATCACCAAACCGTGGGCAATTTGGGCCAAAGTTGAGCCCTGTTGTTTTTGCGTATTTTCAAACAATCCCGACCGCCGCAACCGACGGCAGTTGTTTCGTCCTTACGACAACAACTATATCACGACCCCGGCCGCCGTTGAAGATCGCGGCCGCGACCAGAATTTATCACAGAACCGTAAGCAAATTGGGCTACAATTGTGCCCTGCCGCTTTTACGTATTTCCGACCATTCACAACTACGTGCCCTACACTCTGGACAGCAGCGCCCGAACTGTGGCGAAACTGGCTTACCGCACGTTGTTTTTGACCTCACCGCCGTTTTCCTCGTCGAATTTCACCCCAATTTGGCTTTTACATCGCCCGATTTGGTTAATTTTACGAAGAGTTACGTTTTCGACACGCACCCAAACGCGCCCTCGCCTTTCTGGACAGCAGCGCCGCTCCTGCAGGACAACTGGCTTGCCGCACGACTTGTTTGACGTCACCGGCGTCTTCCTCGTCAAAATCTACTCCAATTTGACTCATCCATCGCAGGATTTGGTTCATTTTTCAGAAAGTTATGTCTTCGCTTGGGAACCCTAACTTCGCGTTCGCGGAATTCTCCAGCCAGCGGTCAGCCACCATGTCCGCTGACCGCCAGAATGCGCGCATGCCCACTGTTCATTCAGCGTTGGCATCTTTTCGAGTCCATCGACGGCATCCTGGTCTGGTGGTGTCTGGTGGTGCTTATGCACCAGACACCAACATCGAGTCTATCGCCTTCGCCAATGACGACAACTCTGAGCACGACGAGTTGCGTCCGCAGCATCCTCCGCTCTCCCCTCCACCCTTCGTGCCGCTTGGCCACTGTGTGGTGGTGTGCGGTGGTGTTACAACACCCATCCCGCCGATTCTCCCCTCTGCTTGCACGCTCATTTGCGGCAGAGTGGGGGCACGCCGCATTTTTCACCTTCCACCCCCCTGCCCCCTCTTCGTTGACGCATTCGCTCTGGTGGTGCCAGGCCGCTTTTGGCTTTGGCATCGCACCGGCGTTGGTTGGACGTTGTTGGGGTGAGTGTTGCCTCACTGGCGCTCGGCGCATGCGATCGAGGGCGACGCCGCCTCCAGCGAGATTACAATAGCAAAGCACACATCAGCAATGACCCTTCTCCATGCCCGCGCGGTGTGTGATGACTCTCGAGGGAACTGAGTCTTTAGGTTAGCCTTGACATTGGACTTCCAAACAATGCAGCAACCGGATTCCAAACAAGCACATGCCGGATTGCCCGAGCCGGTGTGGCTCCTAGACCCTGCAGTGCTCCTGCCTCCTTGCCTGGTGACACCTCAACCCCACGGGGTGAGGTGGTGTCACGGGAAGCCCAATCTTGCCCACCCCACTGTAAGGGGGGGGGCACAGTGGGCCTCCTGTCTGTCACCCCTCAGCCCGAGATGTCACCAGTGTCCGTTGTCACAGTTAGCCGTGTGCCATAAAACACTCGCCTAAGTATTTTATATCATCTTAGTATCCGAGAGCACCTGCCCCTGCGAGACAGTTCCGCTCCTCAGCGCCCGACATATATATATACTTCTCACTAGTATATCCTTATATATATATTTCTCACTTCTTGTCAGAATACTAAAGTCAGATAAAACAATGAGATGTCTGGCTAAGTGTTTCGGGGGCCTGTGACACGGTGACACAGGCAGCACTGCAAGTGACATCCATGCGAGGGGTGACACAAAGGGTGCACCACTGCTCCCCCCCTAGGGGGGGATGCTGAAATCTGTATAGGCAGCCCTGACTGGGAGTCCCGGTCAGGCCCCTATGACAGACTCCTAGGACCAACACTGGACTGCTGACTGATCTATAGGTTCGTGCTGTGACACACGCTGTGTCACAGGTAGGCTAGACTCCGAAACCGTCCGAGACCGTTCCGGGTATATCTAGCTTAGGGTTTATTTATCTTATGAGTTTATCCACACAGTTCGGGAGTTTCTGATATCTAGTGAACTAGGATATTCCAGTAGGTCGTGGCCCCATCCACGCTTTTATTCCACTTGCTGATTTGGCCATGATTGGCTAAACGGCCGCTTGGAGAGGTGGTGCGCGCATGCGCGTTTGGGTGCGACTAGGAATTATGGTATGACTTGTTTGCGGTAAGCAACTGGGAGTGGCGGCCATGGGGACCGCGCCTCGTTACGGACTAGTCTTGGCAATGTTCGGATCCAGTTTTGCACCGGCACTGGCCCTGCTGGTTACTGTTTTCTGGGCTGGTGTTCGCGACACCTTCGACTTCGACGACATCTTCGAGTGCCCCTCGCCGCTCCGCTCTCTTAGCTCCTCTCCGCTGCTGACCATTACCATTTTTCCGCTACCACACCCAACCGCGCGACTGCGTACCACCTCCCCTCTGGCTTTTCAGAGTATGGGCATGTTGACCCGAGCGAAGAAGTCCCTGGACAGGGACAGTGACATCGACGCCTCGCTGAGGCTATTAGACGGGGTTCGGAACAGTCCGACGGTGCGTACGCCAACTGTTCCGACCCCCGCTCCGAATTCCAACGAGGATGCAGACGTGGCGACCAGGAAGTACTTGCAGGAGCAGAGCAAGCTGGTTGACGAAGTCTACAAGGCGCGTCTTCACCGCCAGTGGGCCAAGGGTATCCGCGAGGATGTCCTTGGTGACAAAAAGCACCATTTTCGCGGTACGGACGACGCTGGCCTCCTCTCCGAGCTGGTGGTGCAGCTGCGTACGGAGTTTCATTCAGCTGGGCTGGAGCTGGCATCTTTTGACCTCGACGACCCTCTGGCTCGTGTGGTGACCAAGGTCAACGGCTTGCTCTACGACGTTCTGGCTCTGGTTGTCGAGAAGCACAGCAACGCCTACGTCTGGCTGACTGGCACCGACGCTTCGTCTGACCGTGATGGACGGCGGGCTCTTGTGGACATCATCAAGGGCTGCGTGCCGGTGGCGCTACGTGAGTCGCACCAGGAGGAGCACGCCGCGTTACGTTATCCCGCAGACACTGACCCGCAGCCCATCTTGGCTCGGGAACAGCGTCTGGTGCGGGATAACAAAGCTACGGACTGGACGCCCACCGAGGAGACCAGGAAGCTCTCCTTGTACAACCGGCTAGACCCGGTGTTTTACACCGCGGTCAAGGTGCGGTATCCTCTCGCGGCCGACCTCGCGCATGTCTCCTTGGCATCTCTCCGCTCCCTTGTGGTAGAGATCTATCAGGCTTGGGCGCAGACGGGGACGGGGAATGCGGTTTCGGGCAAGAGCGGCATCTCTGCGCAGCTCTCCAGCACCGAGTACGGCGCCCTCCTCAGCAAGATCGACGAGCTTCAGGATTTGCTGCGGCAGCAGCGCGGGGCGGACGCGCCACCGGCGCAGCAACAGCGGCAGCAGCCGCAGCGGCAGCAGCGGCAGCAGCAGCAGCGCGGTACGCAGCGGGGATTCCGTGTCGGCACGCACCCGTTGCCTGCGGTCGGTTTCGACCGTGACGACCAGAAGGCGAAGCCTTTTTGCGGGAGGTGCAAGAAGGCGGGGAAAGGTGAGCAGTACCACTTCTACCGCGACTGTCCGTTGGGCGGGCGTCAGCATCCCCCGCACTCGGCTGCGGCGTTCTGCATTCCCATCGACGAGGAGGACGCGGAGGGGGTGCGTGCATTGGCCATGTGTGCCCTGTTCCAGCAGGCGGCGGATGATGGGGCTGAGGCTTTTGCCACTGCGGCGTCTATGTACGGGCCGCCTGCGGTGCTCTGCGCGGGTGCGGTGGGCGGGATCGACGTGTCCGCCTACGGCTTCACGGTGGAGCCGCAGCAGCCTGCTGACGAGCCCGCAGGTGACGACATTCATCAGCGGCTGGACGATCTCGCCGCGGAGGTCCATGCCGCGGCAAACTGCCAGGTGCACTACACCCACGCATCCTTCCCACCACGGGCGGTTCTCGAGCCGCATGCATCGGCTCTGGTGTGCGGCCCCGCGGCAGCGGGGAACATGCCGGAGGAGCAGGTTCCGGCAGGTGGTGCGGCGGCATCGGCATCCGCCGTGCCGGCCCCTGCTATGCCTGTCTCGCAGGAGGAAGATGTGAAGCCCGTGCCGCTTCAATCGGCGCGGGTGACTGCCACGACGGACGGTGAGTTCCCTGGGTTCGTTCAGACTGTCAACCACGCCGCCATCGCGCCGGTTGACCTCGCCGGCTACGACACCGACGACTACGAGGACTTTGCCGACGGCAGCTTCCGGCTGAAGCCGCGGGGTTCGCCTCCGTCGGCCAATCATGCTTCCGGGCCGCCCGTGGACGAGCAGAGGACCTACGGTTGTGGGAAGCCGCCTTGGGGCTTTCCTGCCACGGTTGGACCGTGGGGAATTCCTTTCCTCCTTTCCCTCGTTCTTTGCATCTCGATCATGGGGGTGGCAGCTGTGCCCGATGCTCAGTCGGCTGCGGGATTGCCTTCGCCTGGTGGTGATCTCGATTGGGAGACTCCGTCAATTTTCTCCACGAATGAATTTGTTGAATCCGTGATCCCGGCTCAGGGTTTCTTTGTGGCTGACAATGTGCCACCGCTTGAGCCGCCTGAGCCCCCTGACATCTTTCAGGATCTTGCTCAGGCAGATTTGAGCTTCGACATGGCCTTCTTCTACGGTGTGGCTCTACATGAGAGAGGTCCTTTCGGGAACCCTCCCTTCGGGTCCGACTTGATTGAGACCACAGCTGGCTACTTTGGTGCTGTCGATTGACTTCTTGTTCACTCTGGATGCACACCAACATGGTGGTGTGCGGAACTCCGGTGACTTCAACAACTTTTATGGTTTATGCTTTTGCTTTTGACATCTACAAGTTATATTCTGGCTTGCTAGCTCGGTGCTTTTCAGTTGTTTAGCGGGTGCACAATGCCCGTAGGTTTCTGCACCTGTGCTAGCTAGAGGGTTTCCAATTTGTGTTTCAGAATTGCACAGTTGGATTAGCAGTTAGGTCTGTCAACCTGGCTCCTGCCCTAACTTATCTTACATTATCTGACTCTCCTAGACAGTCACCACCCACAGTGCTGGGGTGGTGTGCTGAAATCTGTATAGGCAGCCCTGACTGGGAGTCCCGGTCAGGCCCCTATGACAGACTCCTAGGACCAACACTGGACTGCTGACTGATCTATAGGTTCGTGCTGTGACACACGCTGTGTCACAGGTAGGCTAGACTCCGAAACCGTCCGAGACCGTTCCGGGTATATCTAGCTTAGGGTTTATTTATCTTATGAGTTTATCCACACAGTTCGGGAGTTTCTGATATCTAGTGAACTAGGATATTCCAGTAGGGGAAAGTCAGCATCCCCGTGAAATAGTCAAATATACCATATATATCCGAGCCGAGTGACACAAGCTGACCACCGAAGATGACATACTGGAATGCCACTAGACTGTACGAACTAGTCGTAGTGCAAATTCCAGCACAAAATCGAAAATGAGTTAACGTTGGACGTCGGTCGGCGACGGGGGCGGGGGTGTCGTGGGGGGGGTGTGGTTGGCAGGTGTCACGGTTGTGCGGAGGAGAAGGAGATGGTCGGTCATCGTGTATAGTGTGCGGAGATCATTAGTTGCTAGTTACGATATAGTTATTTCTCATCCGTGGGGAAGTTGTGATTTGCAGCTAGCCTAGTCTACAAGCCTTGTTTGTTGATTTATACGTTGAGTTTAGGGGTAGGAGACACCGTAAATTATTTGGTTGCCGGGGGGCCGATTTGCGGGCCGTCCGGATCAATACAATATTAGTCATGTCATTATCATTGTCATGTCATTGTCATGTCATGTCATGTCATGCTTTCCAACGATCCGTTGGAGTTGGGTCACGTTAGGAGGAGGAACCTCGCTGAGAGAAGTATATACCGTATCCAACTTGTATCGCGCAGGATCTGTGTCGTCTCGTGTGTGTTTGAGTCATGAGTGTCAAATTCGATGAACACCACGAGTTTCATCTAAAAGCAAGGAGAATGTGAAGCTCAAGTTGCTGGCATTCTAATCGGAAACATCGTCTGCTTGCTTACTTGTCGAGTTATATTCACCAAACAGCTCTTGCTCTTTAGGATATAGAGTTCTTCCGAAATCAGTAGCTCATCTGATTTGTACGAGCCAGTCACTTGTCGGAGAGCCATGGAAAGAACGTCTATTCGTGCTTCACTCGTCAGCGCATCTCGAAAGGGTGATGCTGCTGTCGTCCGTCGTTTGATGAGCGGCGGCTCAAATAGTGGTGATAGAGAGCACTCAATACTGGATAATGATGCAGTGTTGGCTTTAAATGAAGGTAACTGTGGGATTCCGACTTGAGGTTCAACTCTCCGCTTTCGCCAAGTTTGAAAAATGCTCACAAACATTTTCCGCTATGCCCCGTGCTAAAATAAGCAGTGAATTAGTTGAAATAATCTTATGCGTGCAGCATGCAATCATGGGCACGCTAGCGTGGTGAAGGAACTTTTGGAACACGATACTGACCCGAACGTGAAAAACAGCAGTGGCAATACACCACTTCATCGCGCATCGGAGATGGGAAACATAGAGGTACATTTTCAATGTGTTCTTTTTGTTGATGCTACAAGCACTGATATATTCAAGCAGGTATGTTCAGAAAACCTATGTTCTTCCAGGTCGTTGAACTGTTGATGAAGCATGGAGCCAAACTTAACACGCGAAATCACGAGGGGAAGACACCGATAGCGGTTGCTCGAAACGCCCCTACTCGCCGCGTGATAGCTGCTGAGGTGAATATTCTGACCGTATTTTCCTGCATATTTTCCTTTGATGATAGGTGCTCTTTGTTTTTCGATAATCCGATGGCTTCACGCTCTGTTCTGTCGTGAACTGCTGGTGCAGGTTGATAAAAGAGCAGCGATGGAACGCCAGCGTCGTACAGGTTTCTTGTCTTTTGATTATCACATCTATTTAATGAATAATGAGTCCAACCTATGCATGCAATCTCAGTCGTGCAGCCACCAGCCACAAGTTCTTTTTCCGTGAGTTTTGACTCGAGTATTCCTTAGCATAATGTGACGCACGTATATTAGGGAACCAAGTGCAGTGAAACTACAAAAAATAAACATACCTCAACGAATAACCCGATCGAATCTGAGAAAGCGAGGGGCGGTGTGGTTTTGGTCATACAGACCAGATGCGAAGAGCTCTCTCGTCTCCTGTCTGTAACCGGCGTAACACAGACGGCTGCGGCAATTTCCCCTCGATGTTAGGGCTTCGATCCCCACTCGCTGAGCTCACAAAAAACGCGACTCCGGCAAGCCCAGGAACAAAAATGCACAGGTATACAGGTTCAGTCTTCTTCAGTCCGCAGCATGCTGTCTGGTTTTTTTGCGTCAGGGGCTGTGTGGGTGACTTCACCGCACCCAAAGGGTGGCAAACAATATTTTCTGAGAGACCATCCATAGTTCGTCGTGTTTCGGACTTACTGGAACGCGGTATGACAACCCCAGCGTTACATTGCTGGTCCTTCCTGGCAACGTCGTGCATACCTTGAACCGGTTTTCCTCCGAGTGCCTTACCTGCCTTTTGGAAGAGCTACGCATTTTCCTTTCGATTCAGATTTCGTGCTCTTCTCAGAGTGCTTGAATTGATTCAGACGTTCTGGGAATCGTTACAGCGATATGATGGAGCAGCTGACCTGCGTCATATGCCTACGTCTCTTCTGCTCGGAGGAGAACACTGGGCCAGTTTCCTTACCTTGCGGTGCGCTTCACATTATCATGTCACGTTAGACCTACGGCCAAATGGCAGAGCCCACGACGCGCCATGTTCAACACACGCTACCGTTTCGCTTCCTTCCAGCTGTTTTGCCACTGTAGAAGATATCGGTTCAGTCTCCTGACCGTTCTTACTCTTAAACTGAGATCCTTTCGCCACCGGTTCCCGACCTGTCCTCTCATCGGTTTCTGTTGAGTATGCCAGTGAGCATCGTAGTTTTCGCAGGGCACAACTTTTGTAGAGAATGCGTCATCGGCTTGAAGGGCGAGTCAGGTCCATCAGCTCAACCCTTTCGATGTCCGCTCGATCGCACGGTGAGATCCCATCCTCTCGGACAGCCTCTGGCAGCTGTTGGCATGTGTGCTATTTCCTCATACGTGCTCAAACTTCGGCTCCATCGGCGTTGCGAGGCGCTCGTGCATGAAGGCTGAAATGTTCAAACCAGCCACACCTTCAGCGTCTCCTTCGTTGCTGTGCAATAAGTTAGGCATATTTCTCAATAGTGCAGGAGTTGTTTCGCATTAGAGCAACGAAAGCTGCTCGTAGCAAGCTCTTGGATCAACGGCTTTCCACACTTCCTCCTTTCAGGTTCAAGTGATATGAGGTTTAAGGGGAATAGCTGAATAGCTCATGAAAGGTCGCAAACCTATCTCACACAGGGGTCTCACTGCACAGGCAAAATAATGGCTCCCATGGGCCTCGAGCCGCTGCCACAACGTTGCTTACGAGGCTGATTGAATCTTGCGACTGTGGCAAGCTCGTCGCTTTAACACACACACTCACACACACACACACCGGCAGATCCTTCGTTTTATCTCGATTAACAAGCATAAACTATTTGATTAAGGAAGATCACAACACATTTTCTCTACGGTATCCACACTCAGGATTCCACAGATGAATCACAGGCGGATTGCGGTTTGTTTCGTTTCCGCCCATTCCGCGTACGACGCTCCTGCAGATCCTTCTGAATAGTGCTTGCCGAGACTTGCGCGCATATTCTGACCCGTGCCACGTGGAGTTGTGTCTTTCGCAGGTTTTCCCACGCACTCTTGAGCTTCGAGTAAATACCACACTGCGAGACCTGATTCAAAAGCTGTCTGTAATGAGGTTAAAGCCTTCCCCAGTGAACATAGAGAGGGGAGAGGGATCTTCTAAGTCACCGATGCTGAAGGAGATGTGTGACGTTGCCACAAGCCCGTTGGTGCGGTCAGAGCACCATGCAGACATGGGCTGCTCGCCCGTGAGCTGGAGAACCCCTCTCGCGATCGAGACGCGCCGCTTAGAAGAGCACGATCTAGATGAAAGGGAAGTCTCGAACTTCTTTCTTCATCGCCACACTGACACAGGCAGCGAGAGCGATTCTGTGGAGGAATATCCAGACTGTGACGAACGTGATGCCAGTGAGTTCAACCGTTTAGACCGGCAGCCACGGTTGTCGTGCTGTGCTGCCTTTGGGGAGGTACCCTCAAGAATGGGCCTCATTCGATCCAACTCTTTTTGAGTTTGAGTTGTATGTTCCCTCTGGTGAAAGATAGCCCCACCTGGGTTGTCTATTTCCTGAGGACCTCGGCAATTTATGTGCAAGCAACAAAACGCGAAGGTGTGGGAACTTCACTTTGGAACTGATAGCCTGTGAAGTGGTAATAATAATGAAGACAGTCGAAAATTTGACTTGGAGCACCCTTGGTGATGGCTGAAAATCGTAGTAAAGTGTTCCGCACAGTATTGAAGTTAAGGAGGCAGAATTTTAGGAAATATTATTGGATAGTCGATAAAATGGTATGCTTGTGGGCAATGTGTTAATGATATGGGCCATGCTGCCGAATATTGGGAGTATTTACACCAAGGTTCAGTGAATTAATAGTCATCTATGTACACTGCAGATAGATGAAATATCGTGCCTCCTGCAAATGCATTGTGTGTGATGCATAAAGGCATCCGGTTGGCCTGTGCCAGATGCAAAGCCTATATACACAGAGAAAAAAACTTTAAGGCAGATTCAAGAGGAAAGCTGCCACTTTTGTGCCCAGCAAATACTGCTCAATTTGTATCTATTGAGTGGCAAAAGAATGTTTGTTGAGCTGAATCTGTTTCAATCCTCACTTCAACTTCGCGTAATTTTGGGACAGGAAGGGGTGTCATTATGAGTACACCGCACGCCACGGCACACGCCGGCGAACCGTTATGACTGCAATATGGGTGACTCGGAGGTGTGCAATGTATTTGATATAAATGGTACCCTGTAACTTGTGTAAATGTGGGAAGACAACCTTGTGTGATATGGCCAAGGCTACGCGTCAACAAGCGTCACTCATGAGCTTCGCAATCAAGCGCGGGGTAGCTCCCGCGGACAGTGAACAGCGACTCGCGCGGTTGTGACCCGCCCATAGTTTTAGCGTAACTTCCTCTATATGAGATTGTAGGGCGATGCCTGCCCTTTGTACCGCGGCCTCTTGCATAAAGTATTGTGTGGTACCCCTGTCCTGGTCGTGCAACGAGGACCATACGACTATAAATACTGTACCGTACAGTATTGTATGTTATCCGTCTAATGTGTCCACTTAAAGTTAAGGAGTCACCACCTACTGTATGTAGCCTACCGTCCGGTATTGTACGGTATCTTACACTACAACAAAACATGAGCCTTAAGAGTCAAAATAATGAATTATTTTAACATAATGCTCGGTATCCTAAAAAAAACAGCAACGTCATTTAATTAAATAATTGGTAGACGGACACCTTGCAACAGACGACAAAAAACTTTAGATGCGTATTTATTCTCGGCCCCAAAACAAACATCATCCTGACCCAAGCACTTTTGTCTCATCCGTTCGCCTTCTGCACAGTCAAGGTTCCCGCGCACACATTTGCTTCACCCCAAAGTTAGGAAACTTTGATGTTTCATGTGAAGCAGACATGTGACACGCAACAATATGCTAACACGGACAGTGTTCAGCTCGTGATTCTTGTAGACGCTCCCATCTGGGATCGGTGCAGCTGTAGAAGCCTTGCGCGGGTACTCGCGTAATGTCGTATAGTTGGACTGCCTCCTGTTAACAAACGCGATGCCGTCCCCCCAACGCCATAAGATAATATCCAATCACTTTGCAACAATAACGAATGCTTTCCCTATGTATCAAGTCCCAATCATGCTCCTATATACAAACCATATAAAGCCCAACTGAAGATCACGAGTCAGCTCACATCAAGGCAGGAAGACAGAACATTGCCCATTTCTATCTGTATCACACGTCGAGTGGACGGTTCAGGTTGTATCGCTTGCAGGCCCACTTGGTGCCTACGTACCTGTTGCTCGGGTTCAAGGTTTCGGTGACGACTACCGGTGACGGTCAGCCAGACAACTACGGGCAAGTAACAAATTAACAACAGCCCTACTCAGCTTCAGGCGAAACGGTGAGCTAAGGAAGGCCTGTCATTACTGGCAGGGCAATCCCGAGTTGAAACGGACAGCATTCACACTATGCAATTCTGATAGCTCCCTAAACGGTTAAATCTAGCCTTTCTTGGGGCTCCTTTGCACATCTAATCTGTTACAGGAATAGAGTGTTGAATTTCAAAAAAAATGCCCCGAAATCGTTTGGGGCCGGGGGGCTTTAGGCCTTTGGCTCCCGTGAAGGGGAGGAGGGGGGGGCTTTGGGCTTTGGCCGAAGGCCAAAAAACTTTGAAAAGGCTTATATATGGGGCGTTTTTTGATCATTTTTCAAGGTGCGGGGGGCATTTGGCCTTCGGCGCCGAAAAGGCGGGGGGATGCTTTGGGCTTTGGGTCAAAACCCCAAACGATTTCGGGGCAAAATGTTTCGAAATTCAACACTCTATAAACAGCATAGGCATGCACGAGCATATGTAAACTCAGCCACGCTAGAGGAGTGCACAGCAGTGCAGTGCACACGGTATCGCTGTGCTGCAACAAACTCAGGGTTTGCCGGAACGAATCATGCGTCAAAGAAAATGAAGCACAACCCAAAGTCTCGATGTCGATTGAAGAAGTTGGTGAAGTCAGAGCACAGTCCAGGGATGCGAAATATACAATCTGATCAGCACCGCCGCGGACCGGTGGAGCCGTGCGTGTGCCCATGCCAACACCACCGAAGGCCGCGGTGGTGATCGGCGCGGCGGTGGCGCACACACAAAGCAACGCACACACAAGCAAGGATATTGCCGCAGAGCGGCCAAGCCCCAGCGGTAGCTTGCCACAGCCCCGTGCCGGCGGGTATGACGTACCGCTCAGGTGTCCTGCCGTCGTCCTCGGTTGTATAGCTGTCAATGGCAGGGAAGATATATTACCCCAATTGGCCGGCCCCGGGCCGAACTGAGTCGCCAAAATGAGGCCCGGGCCGAAGAGGGGCCGAAAGAGAAATTGCTTTGGGGCCGAACCAATTTGGCGCAAACTTCTAAAATTTTGATGAAAAATTTGCGATTTTTGCATTTACTTAAGATTAAAATTTTCGCGCCTGCGGCGGGCATTTTGTACTTTGGACCGGGCGGGCCGAAGGCGGGGCGAAAGAAAAAATGATTTGGGGCCGTACCAGCTAAACGGAGGAAGATATCAAGGTATGGCTTACGCGAGGTCGAGTTTACACAAAACTTCTGATTTTCTAGATCGTGAGATATAAGCGATTTAAGTATCCGCTTAAGTATGGTTAAGTATGGGAGATAACTAAGAGGTATCGAGCATAACTTTTCAATGCCTGGGTCAATTGTATACCCGGAGCGCGCAATATGTTTAGATTGCTATGAGCGACAGGTTTATCGAATAAAAATATTTTCGGAAGTTTTGTGTAAAGTCGACCTCGCGTAAGCCATACCTTGATATCTTCCCTGGACAACGGAGCCGTCCTCATCGTCCTCGGCATGCATGTGATTAAGTGCAAAGGCCTGCCTCTCGCCCGTGACCCAGAGTCCCCCCAGCTGGGCAATCCTGTCCGCAAAAGTGAGGTCGGGCTCGTGAGCCGGGCCCGCATGCAGAGCACTCCCCAGTGCCGCGGTCCGCATGCACGCAGAGCACCGGTCGCCGCGGCCCACATGCAGAGCACTCACCGGGTGCATCTGTCCATCGTCTGCTGACGCCACCGACGGCGCGGCATCAACGGGTGCAACCGTCTTCGGCGGTGCTGGCGCAACCGCGGCCGCAGTGGTGGTGTCCGTGAACTTGTTGGGGGCGAGACCATGCGTAGCACCACGCCGATCATGTGGAAGCCCCCCATGCTCGTGTCGACGGGCTGGCAGTACTGCCTGTACACGCCCACGCCGTCGTCAATGCCCTCGCCCACGCCGTCGTCAACGTCTTCGCCCACGCCGAATAAGGAACAGGCGGAGAAGTCACTGACGATCTCGGGCTTACCGCCCGCCAAAAGACATAACGCCCGGAAGCGGTCGGTGTCGCCGCTGTCGATGGCGTGCTGGAACTGGACGGCGTAGAAATCGTTCTCGACGTCCTCGGCGGCGAACGCATGCGCCCCGACAGCTCCAGCATCGTTGGCGGCCCGCCTGCCGCCGCGCGGGCAGTCTCGGTGCCAGTGTCGCAAACGCGAGTCCATGGATGTCTTATTCCCGCAAAGCGGGATAGTTACACCGGTGCCTTTCTGTGGAAGGCGACCTTGTCGGACACGCCCTGCGAACAATTCCCCCCTTCGGGCAGAGGGCCCGCGCACCAGTGCGGAAGCCCTTGTTGCCCGGACGAATGGCCATGGTCTTCTCCGCCCGCGGGGTAAAGCCCTTTCTGTTGACGCGGTCGGAGAGGGTCTTGACGTGGATAGCGGTTTCCTTCACTTGTTTTCTCAAGTCCACGATGATCTCGAGTTCCCTAAATGTTCAACCACGTGAGGAGCAAAGTACGGGAGGCGAAACTGACAGGAAAAGACAATGGCATACAACGAATGAAGAGAACGCTGGAAACTGGGCCGGAGAAGTGGGAAACAAAAAAAAAAAAACGCATTGCAAGAACAGAAGCCGAACATGCACGAAGAAACGAGGAGCCGAACGGACCGGGGGAAGGCGAGGGTACAGCGGGAACCATGCATATGGCCAGAGGAAATGGATGCACAACAAATGCAGGAAGATGAAATCGAACTCCAGCAGATGGAGCAAGAGGATGAAGCGGCACTAATGCTGACCCCAAACACGCAAGTACTACAACAAGAAAACATCGGACGTGCGACACAACCAAAGGTAGAAGACGCATGGGGTGACAACGAATAAGACCCCCCTAGGACCCAGGAGGACGTATGGGAGGTAGAGGAGGCGGAATTGAGACATATGCAAGAGGACGGAACGACACTCCCACATGAGGGGCAAGAGGAACGAGGAGAACCTCAAGGCCACAAGGAACCTGACCACCAGGGGCCGCAGGCTCACAAACGGCCTCACAAGGAACAGAAGGGGCACAAGAGGGCCAACATGATATTGCACTGCAGGTAACACATGAAATAGAACTCCTGGAGACTCAGGACACGAGCATGCCGGCACAACAGGAGGCAGTGGAAGAACTCATGGAAATGGCCCAACACAGGGCATACTATATCTTCCAATTTCTTTTACGGCCCGCACTTGGAATTTCTTCAGGCCCGCTTTCGGCCAACCCGGTCAGCCTCCAAAATTGGTCGCCGCAGGCGATTAAAAACAATGTTTGAGTATGGCAATATCATAAAAATCGAACATTTTCACATAGATTCTGCGATTTCACAATTTGTCTACGGCCCGCATCCCGCCCCAATCCCGGCCCGCTTGCGGCCCGGCGTGGCACTCTACGGCCCCGGGGCCGTCCCGCCACAGTAAGATATATGCCCTGGCCCAACATCAGCAGGAGGGAGCACATGAGGAACAAAGGGAACTCCAGGAAATTGCACAACAACAGGCAGCAGCGCAACGGGAAGCACAGCTGGCGCAAGGGTGGAGGAGGGCGTCGATGGAGAAAAAATAATACGGATAGCGGCCAACGAAACGCCGGAGAAACATATGCAACACCTACGGGAGGACACAGCCGTGCACAAACTCTCCAACGACTACTGGAAGAAAGGCACCGAATACCTCAATAAGCATGCCGTAACTGTGTTTCTGAGATGCAGAGCCAACAAACTACCGGCGGGCCCCTACAGGAAATGGAGGCGAAGAATACGGTCACAAAAGTGCAAATGCTGCGGAATGCCTGGGCAGGTAAAGAAAAGCGGCTTCATACGCACGGCCCATGTATTAGGGGGGTGTACGGAAAGGGAGATAAAGCACATGGTGATACGCAGGTCGGATGAAACTACCAGAATGATAGCGAAAGGTATGAGCAAAGGAAGGAAATGGGGATGCATATTAAGGACCCACGCCGGGAGAAGCGGAGTGGGGATGAATGCGGGCAGGCCGATAGAGGACTTCGTACTCACAAGAGGGCAATGAAGGCTGGATGGAAGAAACACCCCAGCGCCAGAACATGGTACGTGAGGACACCATACCGCACACATTGTGGACATAGTAATGCTGGAAGGAACTGAAGGAGAGAGTTAACAGCCGGGATACTCACACAGGATGGCATTGGCAGATACTGGACATATACACCTAGTGGAGGTAACGTGCACGGACGAAATGAGCTGGGAGGAAGCACTAAACACGACCTATACGAAATATTCACCCCTAGTAAAGCTTCTGGAACTATACAGGTACAAAGTAACACTGCACGTAATGGTATTCGGGAACACATGCACGATATATGAACACACAGTGAAGATACTAACCAAACACCTAGGATTCGACAAAAAGGTAGCACTACACCTTCTCAGAAAGATAAACGACCTCGCTACACGATATGCAGTAAGCCTTAACATATTGCACAGGAAAAAAAGTGGATAACGAACCGGATTGAAGGAAAATGGAATAAGAGTCAAGGGGACTCAAGTTAAGCCCCACACCCCGGCAAGGGTGTCCCTTTTCCTTTTTCTTTTCTTTTTGGACTAGTGATCGAACGGTCTGTCAGTCAGTCGCTCGGTCAACGTTTCGATCGGGCGGTCGAACGCTCGACATACATTCGATGTGAGAGTGAACGTTATGATGAACGAAGATTTCATAAACGAACGAATCTGTTTTTCTGAAAATTGTAAAATCTTAAATCTGTCTGACCTGGACTGCCCGCACCGAAACGTAGGATGCGTTGGGTCGCGTGGCTACAAAATTTGACGGCGCAGTGTGGTAATGCAACCTTGTGCAGGCTGGAACGCTTATTGGCTCTGCGTGAGGATGGTGGGAGATTTCTTCAGAAATTTCCCGATTCTCCTATAAGGGGACAAAGGAAATCCGGGAATTTCCCGAGGATTTTCTTAGCCAATTCTGCGATAGCTATAAAAACGTACCGAAGCTACAAAATGTCATGGGGTTAGCTACACAATGGTGATGCTATGGGCTACGTCAGTTGGACGCTTTCCGCCTTGACAAGGGATGGGTTCGGAGCGTGGGGACCGCAGGGCTTGCAAACGATGGCGGATATGCGTTTCGTGTCATAACAGAATTCACGCAGAAGTGGTCCCAAGCCAGCGCTCGCCTTTTAGTTTGCCCTCTTTGGGCTCACAATGATCAGACGCATGTGCGTGCAACGAAGGGCAACCGGATCAACGCACACAATAACAGTAGCGAAAGCATCTGCCCGTGTTCATTCCGGTCACGCAAATAGACACGCCAAACATGATACGTAGTATCGCATACTATAACAAAACGATATGCAAGAACGCAGCATCCGCCTCAGGTTCAAGCTCACACACGCGGCGCTCAGCTTCCGTTTTCTCAGCTTCAAAGACGACCTGCTTCGCATCAAGGGCAAGCGCAGGGAGCTTTCTTAAACTCGGCGCAATCTCAGTGGCATGCCCGGGAAGCTTATCCCACGTGCCAGAATCTTTGCCTAAGAGTGTGTTGTCTGACAACCAACGAATAAAAAACCGAGTCACACCGTAGCTCTTTCTCTAAGCTACGTAATGTGGACTCAACTGTGTAAGTCTATCATCACTGCCAGCGATGTCGTATGCATTCGGACCAGTTCTCTTCACTGGGCCATTGCCTTGAGCGACGTGGACGACGCTTGCCGATGAGTTCTTGCGCGACTTGCGACGAGGGCCCGACCGGGTAGTAATCACATCAGCAGTAGCAGCAGCAGCCATGGTTGGTTAATGCTGGTCGATGCGGATGAGTGAAAATGATTTTCAAACCTTTTTTGAAGTGGTATGTGCCGACTTGATGTTATAAAGTCGTATACATGATGCGCAAAGACAAATTAACGCGCAGATTGCGCGGTCTTTGTCAGATCGATAGGCAATTTGACATCATATATACCGAATAAAAACCCCGCATAACAACCTACAACATCGATTTGACCCGGAGGCCCATGAGCACCACGGATGCGTTTCCGGAATTTCTACTTTCGGACATCGGCAGTTGGCATGTGACCTGTCGACAGATATCGATAGCAACTCAATAGTTGTCGATAGCGGATACCGAAAACAGCGCCAGCGTTGTCGACAGATGTTGATACCAACTCCAAAGTTGTCGACAACTATTGACATTCTGATATTGCGGTGGAAATTTGTCCACAAATACAATGTGCGATGTAACGGACGTACTGGAGATATCGATACCGAGCCTTGGTGAAACGAAGCGAACATGTCATATCATCGATACCATGCGTTGATTACTCCAACTCATATTGTCAAATGGTTGGAAGATTCGCCAAAGTGTTGAAGCATGTAGTTCAGTCACCCGCTTCAATGCATATTTTCAAAATGCGTCAGGTTGCATCTTGTCTGAAGTTAACAGATTGCTATGTCATGGCAGGTGCATTTAGCAACGACAACATTACCCAGGACAGTCAAATTCTTGATTGTAAATTCGCCTCTTATTGTCCGTATCTTCACCTCAGATGTTACATGTGGGGTATGATCGCATTGAGATTGGAACCAACAACGAAATCCACAACGGCGACTAATCATGGATTGGCACAGTGTCGGGCAACAGAGCAGGGTGGTATCCGTAGGAACTCATCAAAATCGTACACCATGACGTTGCAGCAACTCCATCCCTACACAAAGGTACCACTTTTGAGTTTGAACAAAACAATTGCTTGACATTCGCTCTGAAAGGCAAAAGTCCGCAGAATCACACTTCCGGAGCGCACATTCACACGGGCCACGCAAGGTACAAGAGCGCAATTTCGATATTGTGCAGCAATAGAGAGGAGCATAACGCTGCCACAACGCAAATCATGGCCCAGCGAATCACAGTGCTGCCTCGAAATGAATCTGCATCTCCGCTAAGAGTCACCATGCACCGAGCCATTGATCAACTCGTCATATAGGCAGGTACATCATAGAGTCAGACATGCACACCTATGATCGCAACGAGCTGGAACTGCTCACCTTTTGCCGTTCATGAAACACAGGTGGGCCAGGATGATAGCGGCAGGCACTGCCGTGATTTTCGCGCTCAGAGAACTTCTCCCCACAACCCTGTTGCACCTCGCAGCATATCAAACAGAATATCGCACCCGTTGTGGCGCTCCCTTTGGCCCTTGCGATCCCCAATCAGCAGTCTTCGCCAGCTCTGAGATAATCCAAAAATCTGGGGTCTCAAGCGGATTGGGTTATATTATCACTACTTGCATGAACAGATGCCAGCGCGCCTCAGCAGATGGGAAAGAACATCGCAGACATTGCATATTGACGAGAAGCTGGGCAACTTTCACTCGCGTGTTGTTCTGGTCCTACTCACGGGAAAAGGTCGTTTTGTTTTTGCGGCTATTGCCTTCATCCATATCCTTCGTCACAGACGGCCAAAGCGAAATGATGCATCATGTGCCCCTTGTTATGCTCACCGATTCAAAGCCCTTTCATCTTCCGATCCCTTCACAGCAAAGGCTGAACACAGAACGTGCTGTGAGACCAAGAAAAATAGGCTGCCGCACCTGCCGCCCGCATGTCTGCACGGTATCCAGGATAACCTGCACGCCAGACCAGGACATTCAGACCGATCCCATCACTCACCTTCAGCTCTGCACGTCGTGACATCGTGCCACGAATCTGCAGTTGGCAGATGCGGCGCGCAAGTAGTGGTCTTCATTGGAGCTTTGCATAGTTAGAATCTCACTTCATATTAGATCCGGGAGCGAGCGGAAACTACTCTGGCTGCCACAGCTGGTCGATGCTCGCCCATGTTCTGACTTGGAGAAGATGTGCAGTGCATACCTCGGCACCACTGTACAGTAAGCGAGACTGGCCCACGGCTGCCGAAGGAGGGCTCGGACACTGGATCTGAACGGGTGACAGGGGCACTACCTGATGTCTGCATAGGAGCCAGCTACCACTTGCCTAAATATGGGCATGGGAAAGAACCGCCTCTCAATCGCCTGGTTGTCGAGGGAGCACGAGGCAGACCTGCAATTCCGTAGCTTCAGAGGGTATCTCGGTGATCGTCAGCTTGGCAACCTGCGGGATGGCAGCTTTCTTCGTACGGATGGCAGCTTCCTTCGGAGGACGCGTGGCCAGATCTCCCGGTGGCCCTGCTGCTGCTGCTGCCCTCCAGGTGACCCCCGCGAGCCCGTGTCGGACGAGCTTCGAAAGCTTGCCATGGTGGCGGCGAGCAGCGTGTGCGGAGTAGCTTGCGACTTGTTTGGGGGATCTCGCAGCGCAGAACACATCGCATCCGAAACCGCAGCAGCCACTATCTGACCGTGCTTCAAAGGCCGAGGCTCAGTGTGGGAGGCAGCAAGGTAGCCAGGGAGATCGCGGCATAAATGGAGCCGCCTCTGCTTGTCACGGCACCCTACCAGTGGGGCGTGCACACGCACTGAGCAATCGGACGGGTGGGAGCTGCGCGCTACAAGAAGGGAGTAATCGGATGCGTGGGAGCCGCACGCTGCGAGGAGGGAGCAATCGAGGAGGGAGCAATCGGATGCGTGGGAGCCGCACGCTGCGAGGAGGGAGCAATCGGATGCGTGGGAGCCGCACGCTGCGAGGAGGGAGCAATCGGATGCGTGGGAGCCGCACGCTGCGAGGAGGGATGTGCCGTGAAGCAGTATGAGTGGTCCGAGCAGAAGAAGCCATTTTGGCACCGGGAGCACCCTTGCTGCGGCGCCTGAAGCACGCCGTCGTCCTGCGAGGCATCCCACAGAGTGGCCCAATCAGAGGGGGAGAGGGACTGTGAGTGCTGCAGCGTGCAGGCTTTGGCCGGCGAGCGTCACACCCTGCTGGCATTCACGCCGACACGGTGTGGGGATCCTCGATTTCTCAACCTCGCTGCCATCCAACAATTTTGGCTAAGCTCATGCTCAACAAGTGCTCTGCATGTAACCCTGCCAATGATCAGTCAGCACCGTGAGTGCAGCATCGACTGGTGCACTGCGGGGTGTAACTTTTCTGGTCATATCGCAGCATCGATAGCATTCAAAAGTTCAGGTCCCTATTGTGGACAAGCCTCGTCGGCTGCTAAGTCCTGCACAACATATCCCATCTTTGACGTTTGGGCAAGCGCCGCTAGCCAAGAGCAAACGCCGGGCATGGAAGACAGACAGGCGGAGAAGCACCGGAAGTTGTTGAGGGGCCGGCGAAGGGTCCATGTTCTGAGGAACATTTGTGTGGCAGCCACGCACACATCTGCACATCACCTCACCCGCACCTCATCCAAGTCATATGCACAGTGATCTGAACCATCCAAGTCATATTCACAGTGATCTGAATCGTCCTACTGGTCGCGTTCTTCCAATAATCGGACATGATTCCTTCCCGCTGTTGGAGCAGATGCATCGAATGCACTTGCCGATGATCGAAGGGTTCCTGTGCGGCGCCGCCTCCCCGACCCCTGTTCCTGTGCGCCGCCGCCTCCCCGACCCCTGTTCCTGTGCGGCGCCACCTCCCCGACCCCTGTTCCTGAGTGTCTTCGGAGTGAAGCGCAGACGGGGCGCACCCGGGCAAGCTCATGAAGGCCGAGAAGTCGTGGCTCTGCTTCTTGCAGCACGACCACTTTTTGATACCGTCGTGGAATACCGGCGACTGTGCAACTCATCGCCCCAATTCACCCTCTGTTACTCCCGACGTGTCGTCCGAGAAGATTCTCGGGCGCAAGTCAGCTGCCACATCACGCCAGCAATGGCTCGCCTATCGCTGACTCACGGCTTCGCACCAGGACGCCAGGTCTGTCCACACTTCGTTACAAAATGGCCTGTCGCCTACACCCCAGCATTTGTAAGTGGATGGGGTATGCGGGATGCACCCCTGGATGATATAGGCATGCCGCATCCCCGTTGTCTTCCGGGGAGAACTGCACATTGCAGCCGACTCTCTGCGCCAGCGCCCGACAGGAAATTTCCCCTCCCATCCTCAGTCCCATCTGGATACCACCAGCAGGGCACTCCTGAAGGGCTTGCACATAGCAGGAGGGCGTTTGTTTGCTGAAGGCACTGGCTGGCGGGTGCTCGCACCTGGCACCAGTGGAGCTTTCTTGAGGCAGGACCTGGCGGGTGCTCGCACCTGGCACCAGTGGAGCTTTCTTGAGGCAGGTCCTGGCGGGTGCGGTGTCGAATCGACCGTTGCGCCCTTGTCGTCTTCACCTGGTCATATAGACCACCCGGAGAACCCCTTCCCACCATCGCTTGGAGATCCATGTGGGTGCGTCAACAGCAAGCTGCAGGGCTGAGGCTTAAAGTGCTCGACTCTGTGAACCCAGGTGCGACACTGGCATCAGGTTGCTCGGTGTTTATAGTGGCAAAAGCGGTTTTGCAGGGGCACTCGAGCATGGCATCCTAGGAATGACAAATTGTACCCTTGGTCACCTGCCCCCGACTGCTGCAGTGAAATGCCCACCTGCTTCTTCCTGGGTAACAATGGCGCCGAGATGCGTTACATAGGTGAGTGAAGACCGACACACTGGATGCAACGTCTCACAAGAAAGCAAAGCACGGATTGCCTTTCGGATGCTCGGCTGAAGGGTGAGGACTCGTCCAGTATGAAACCGAAACGAATTCTTTTGAGTACAAATGTATAGGGCTTGATTACGTGTTAAATAGAACATGGTTTTGGTTTCACACTGGCCGAGTTCTCCCTCCTCGGCTCAGCTCCTCTCTCGCTCATGCTCCCCTACGCCCTTCACAGCTCCCATCAGCTCGTCCGAGGCGCCTCTTCATGGACCGATTGACTTCTCCCGCAGACGGCCTACACGGCAGCACAGGGCAGTCCGAGCCACACCGTGCTTGCTCTCGAGCTGCATCGAGAGCGCAGGTGTCGCACCTTCAGGTGGTGCATCGTCCAGCCATTTCTGAGCTGCTCGCAGCTGCCGGGCGGCCACGGTTTCCGTATCGGCTGTTGGCGCCGCTCCCTGATGCGCCGTGACTTGCAGTTCCTCCGAGGTCGCGGACACTCCTGCTCCAGAGGATGCCTCCTGCAAACCACATGATGTGTCAAGTCCTGCATACCACATGATGTGCCAAGTCCTGCATACCACATGATGTGTCAAGTCAGTGGCTGTGCGCGATGCGACGAACAGGGTCGTCGTGGGGCGGAGATAACCCTATCCTCGACGAGTCGCAGCTTGAGGGAGTCCCCAGGTGCACCGCAAGACGTTGTATCACGTGGAAACTAGCCCCCTGGCAACGGGACTCGGGAGAGTGGCTGTGGGGCCCTCGATTCCGTGGGACTTTGCACTAACCTTGCCGTACGGCAAGGCCGTCGGGTCCGAGTCCTCCTCCTCAACGTCCTGCGTGCGGCCGTCCCACTACTCGTTCCTCTGATTTAAGTGTGGCCAGCCTCTCCGGGCATGTCAAACGGGCAAGTCAGGCGCACGGTCTCACCGTGCCGTATGCGACATCTCAGCTGGTATCCCTGTGAACGTTTCAAGGGCTGTGCATCGTTTTTATCTCTCCTTCCACGGGGCAACACACAGCTTGATTATCCATAGCTACTCGTAAACAAGACAGTGGCTCGGACTTAGGCGCCAATAGCCGTTGCGTGCACAGAAACTTTGAAAAAACATGCTGACAGGATAGTCACCCATCCTATAGCACCATGCCGTTTATGATGCGCAGCCAGTTCGGCAAAAACCCCGACGCGCAGTCGCTCCCAACAGTCCGGCCGAAGCCTCTCGCGCAGTCGCTCCCAGCAGTCCGACCGAAGCCTCTCGCGCAGTCGTGCTACGTAGCCGTCCAGCCGGGAATCCACCACCAAGGCTCTCCCATGAGTCCGAGTGAGGCCGCACGACCGGCCGCGCTGCCAGTCCTTCCGAAGCCCAGCGATCCATGGCGAAGCCCTCAGACGCTCTCCCTCGCGACTGAGTTTATGATGCGTACCTCTTTTCCAAGTTGGCGGGCACGCTCCTCTGCCCGTCGCAGTAAAGCTTTAACCTGCATACGATATTTTGTGGCACATTAATTCGAGATTCTTTTGTAGCGCAGATACTAGTTGCTGGACGATCACAGTGGAGTTTCACAGGTGTATACAATCGCCTTCCCTAAACCAGGTTTCAAATCACACCTTTGCTCCCTCGTTTTCGTAGCGCCGGCGGATTTCGTCTTCCTCGGCTTTATTTTGAGAACGAATAGCTTTCACGCGCTCCTCCCGCTCGTGCTGAAGCTCTTCCATCTGAAAGTCACCCCGAGAACACTTGGGCAGTTTGCGGCAACACGCCGGAAATTTGACTTGGTTCAAGCTCAAACATTCATGGTGCGATCACAGCACGAATATCACCAGAGTACTACCTGTCGCCGTCGGATTTCATCTTCTCGCCGCCACTTTTCCTCCTGCGCACCGCAAGCACGACCAACTCGCGTACGTGATGAACGGGCATAACAGGCCGGGGAAAGTGTTTATCTGGCAGTTCCATGTTCAAGTGCAGTCCGCGACACGCAAAAATGTAAACGACAACATAAGTAGCAGAAATAAATAGCACTATCTCATTTCAACTTGAACGAACCGCTGCAATTTGCTGCAGGAATCGTTGCTCTTCGCTTTGGGCTTGAAACTGAGGGTCGTCTTCTGTCGCCGGATCATACGGCACCTCCATCCTTTCAGGTTGTCTCGCAACTTGAGCAGCGCTAGCTACCGTATCGACTTCATTGTGTTCCTCCAGTTTAATGAAGTCTTTGCGTATTGACCTGCGGGGGTGTCGTGGGAGATCAAGACGCCGCGCACAACACGCTTCGCTACATGCTAAGTCGCAATGCGCAGTGGGCGCAAACGTACCTTTCGCAACCAACCGATAGGTTCGCGCTCCTCTCTTTGTCATTAAGCGTTACGAACTTTACAGTCAGCATGCGCGCTGAACTCTGGGCACAGTTGTGATCGACTTCCACTAAGCAGCCATAGAAAGGCCCCTTTATAACTTCAGCGTTTAGGCCCATCGCGCCCATGAAAGCAGAGTCGCTTTGAAACAATACGCCGTGTTACATATGCAGATACTCAACGCGATCTTGAGGAAAGCAGCTCAGAAACCGTGTGGAAACTTATCGGTTCTGTCGTCTGCGTCTACGTCTGCTCGTCTCACGTCAGACGTCAGACGTCACGTCAGACGAGAGTGAGAGTCGAGAGTGTGCAGTGTCACAGTATCGAGTATGAGCCAGACAGATTGAGAAAGCGTTTCAAGCGTTCGAGTTTTGAGGCTTGAGGCATGAGGGTGACCCTCGCCTGCCCCGCCCCGCCCCTGGTCTGTACGGCTCGAGGAGCTCTGACGTGAGACTCAGACTGTACTGTACGTCAATCGAATCGGAATGTGCTTTCTCGTTTCGGCCTTCGCTTGATCGAGTGGAATAACCGACAACACAAGCAATTTACCCTTACTCTCGTCCCCAGAGTTTAGACGAGCCGCGCTTCGCGCGGCTACCCGCGATTCGATTCGAGGGCTGCGTTACTTGATGATTGTGGAGCTCGTCTCCGGACGCCCATAAGCTCAATCTGCGTTACAAACCCTAAGTAATATTCGCGCTATTTCGGTCCGGAGACTCGGGTTCCAGAGTAAATTTACCCTAAAATGCCACCCACTCGCCACTAACCGACTACAGTACTGTAAGCCACTCGCTGGGCCAGCCAGACGGATTGCTAACTTGAATTTCGAAAACTTCCCTTTTATTATTGCATAGGGCAATTATGAAGTGATCTCTCATAAAGTTTCCGTAGTGTTTTGCTTGAATATCAATAATACTTAAGAGGTGCCAAACCGTCAACGTTTTATTGTTTTTTCGCTCTGCTGTTATCTTGCACTTGCCTCAAACGTCAAGGCAAGCTGTCCTACCTTATCCATACACTTTTTGTGCAGATCCCTATTGTTTTCAGGTGTAACTATTAACTTCTAATTGTCAGAGCATCTCTTCAACGATTTCAAACATGGGTTGTAAAGGGATCTCGCCGTCGGACACTTGTTCTGTCAAAGTTTGGGGCTCGGTGCCTTGATATATCTACTATTTACCTGCTACTTCTTGAAACTCCTGTACACCTTCGTGGAAGTTTTCCCTTTGATATGAAATTTGAAGCAGAAAATCCGCGTATGTTCGACGTCCAGTTAGACATGCGTGGTTTCCAGATTTATGCGTTTTAACGCGAACTTGCGTGGAACCCGGTTTGTTGAAACAGAATTGAAGCAGTCGCGCGTTTTTGCTTTTTACTCTTCCGTTGCCATGGCAAATGAGAAAGACAGTCAAGGAGAGTCGTCTGCGAGCGGCAGTGGAAGTGGCGGGAATCAAGACCAGCGGCAGCAGAACGATAATAACCAAGTAGTCCAGGTTTTTGGAAACGATCTGTACACCGTAGCATTCATATTTGTGCTCTTGCTATTGGGCTTGTTAAAGGTACAGAGCGTCTTTTGCTGCGCTTTTGAATTTTCTGTGTTGCGTTTGTTTCGACCTCTTCCGGCATGGACGCTTAGGGGGACGGAGGTTAATGTTGGCACTAGGGTACACGCTCGATCCTTCCCATGGCATTTGAACGAAGAAGCGCGTATTTCCTTTCGCTTAGGCTACAGTTTTTTTTATTACACGAGTAGCACATGTTTCGTTGCGTAAGGTCACGGCTAAACTCAGTGCCAGCGGGGTGCCTAGCAGGCAGCCCAGCAGAGGTGCACCTGTTGATTCATCACAGGGCAACGATAAAAGGCCTGTGGTCACTTTAACGTCGCCGGCAAAATTCACAGCGATGCCGTTGGTGGAAGGTGTCGGAGACGAAGTTCTCATGGCACTCGTCACCCTTATTGCGGCTAGTCCAGTTGTGTTTTCGTTCGCGGCTCCGCACAGCAGGTAAGCCTATCGTGGTCTTCAACGTATTCGCCCTTTCTAAGCGCTTGAAACAGCATTCGCTGAGACTGTGTCGTAACAAACCATTTGGCACCAACGTTTGATACAGGCTGACCTGTGCGGATATGGTGGTTTGTTGTTGCCTGCGCAGGACGTTTCTCAACTGGTCGCTTCAATCTATTCGACAACTGTTGGCACGCTCGAGGGCGAATGCTACGACCGAGCCACCCACTCCTCAGACTACTCGAGAACAGCCAAGTACAGAGGATAATTGTTGTGTATGCCAGGAAGCGTATACACATCCGTGTCAAGCGAACTGTGGTCACTGGTTTTGCGGTGAGGATTCTTTGCTTGCAGCACCTTTGTAGGTCGCTGCGTCGCCAAACCGCACGCACAGTGTATGTTCGTTTTCGCATGTTGCCGTCGTTCGACGTTACCTGAAACGCGTTCGTTTGCAGCTCGCTGTATTCTCGCGGTGTGGAATCACGCGAACACAGTGACAAGGCCATGCCGCTGTCCCATGTGCCGACGAGACGTTCGGGTAACGCTCTGCTTTAAAGGCCCAAATCCTGCAACTTGAGTGCATGATTGCGGCAGTTTTCAGCCTTCTCTCTCGAAGTCCTTCTGTCGTACTCGTAAGCCACTTAACCCGGTTAAAAGTTTTCGGGACGCTCATACAATGTACTTTTCCAGGTATTGCTTCTTCCACGCGAGCGGTGGACGGCGCGCGGAGATAATCAACTCCAGCTCGACGCCGTAAATCTGTATAATCGTCGTTTTTCCGGACTCCCGGTTTCGGTATGTGCCACTTTGAAATATACGTTTCGACGCCTGCGCGTAGCATAGTATAGGAATTGGATGCCCGTGTCGGCCTTTAACTTGTGGTGTTGCTGGCGTAGTATTCGCTTGCCTCACAGCTCAGTTTGAACAGCAGCGTGCGTCTAGTAGTGTTTCTGAAGTTTGAACAATTTGTGTTCCTTTTGTCGGCAGACTTGGCAGCGAATTCGAGATGCGCCAATCCTTTTACGGCACCTCTGTTCCCGACTTTCTGACCCACGCGAAGTGGCCTGGTTGCTGCGGACCGGACGTGTTATTTTCTTGGTAACCTACCTTCAGGATGCTCTGTGATTTCAGCTTGTCTTGAAGCTTGGAGGCCTCACTTGTGATCACCGTGGCGCAGGCTTTCTGCTTTCTCGTCTTGTACGTCCTTTCGCCCTTCGACTTGATACCCGAAGGTGACTACGTGTTCTCCCTCACCGCTCCTGTTAACGTGAGCACGCAAACTGACGGGAGGTTAGCAGACAAGAGTAGACCTATGCCCGGTTGGCTTTTCCCACGTCTGGAGGCTTGAATTCCTGTCCGTTTGGACTTTATTGCAAAACTGTTTTACCGAGGAGAATTGTAGGTTTTGCATATTTCTCACTCCCCAACAAAACCCCCCCGGCAGGTGTGTACGGCGTGCTTGGCTTGATAGACGATATTCTGGTTATTGCAACGGGTGTACTATACATTTCTGTTTCTTACAGTCAGACTTTCAATCGTCCGTTGGCTTAATAGGCTGGCTGGATATGATAAGGTTTGTGCGCTCCTTGATTTCTTGATACTTGAATTGGATCCTAAGTCAGTTTTAAGAGTTTGAATTGAGAGCCTCATTTTTGCCAGTTGACCCACTCCAGAGCAGCTTTTTTTTGTTGCAGGCTGTGTGGTGGTATATCAAACTGTAATATACTTCAGACAGAACAAGAAATATCGTTGCTACAGCAAAACGCTTTTTTTTATTCTCTGCATATCCCGCTGCTGCCGAAGTGGCTGTGAGCACTCCGGCCTCTATAATGCTTGGTGCTTCCTACACGAAGGTTTTGCGAGCAATAGAAGTCAGCTTTAGTAGCATAGCATGCGAAGTTTGTGACAGCCCTGGCAGGAGACTTCTCAAGGACTCATCTATGTGGGACGTGCAGGTGGTATGTGCACAGCAGCCGTTAGGTTTTCCCTCGGACTCAAATTTTCATACTGAACTTAAAAATAAAGTTGAACATATCAGCATATACTGTACGCACCGCTATCCGATGCCAATTACACCACAAGTAAATAGTGTTATATATATATATATATGTAATGTAATGTTATGAGCGCGCCGCACGCATATGAGCGCCAATTTTTAGCATGAGCGCGCCAGGCGCGTTTGTACTGGCACAAGCATGCCTGGCCCGCTCATGCTATAGGTTTGAATTGTGCCTCACATTATGAGCGCACTTGCCATCATGAGCGCGCCGATACTGCCCCACCCATGTACCTTCGACTCGAATTTGCGGTATGAAGAACCACTCCGATGCAGATTCTGATTCGACACTCCAGATCGGTCAACTCGGGAACTTTTCAACATGGGCTCCAAAATTTTCATCCCAGGTACCCGGTGTCGCCTAGAATTCATTTTTATGGTCCTTATGCTAGACTGACACATTTTTAATCCTTTGCGAACCCATATATTGAAAAGAGCATACGCCTTGAACATAATCCTCGGGCAGTTGCGATGGATCATTGGATTTCGGAACAGTGCTCAAAAGCAAATACGATGCAATTCGCCGGGTCATACGGACCCGGGAATTTTCTAACGACTTATTAAATCTATAAGGTACAGTCCGCACGATCTTACAAAAAAGGTGTTAGGGACAATATAAGGAGGATAGACGAAATTCCGGAGAGCCATAAAAAAGAATCGAAAATGACCAGCAGATTTTGCTGGAAATGATAGGGTGACCATCAACAATGTCACCTGTCTTCTCCTATGGTAGTCTGGGTGACCGTCACCAGTAGGTCAGAAAACCATATCACTATCGATGCATCAATCAGACAATATTTATCGGTATGCCTCTTTTATTACTATCACACTTACTAGTTTCCGAAACCTTATTCTACGGTTTATCACTTCATATAGCTATATATCAAGTCTTTGTTATATATCTAGCAGATCCCGACCCCCAAGGAACAAAAACACAAAATTTTAAAAAATGGCTCTCCGGAAATGTCTTGAACTTTTTTATAGAGTTCATGACACTTCCCCCTAAAGTGCCAATACAATCGTTTTTCGAACCTATAGGTCTGACGATGTGTTTTGGGCTCATTCCTTCGTGTGCATTCCCGACTGCAATCGTTTTCGGGTACTGGGCCATGCTCCCCCAATACAACATTTGTAACACCCCATAAAGTGATATTTTGGGAAGCACAATTTTTGGGTGAAAATATACCTCTTAAGGATCAACCTCCACAACATCGTATTTTGGTGAAATTCAATATACTCGATGTGTGGTGAATTTGTTGAAATTAATTCGAAAAAAGGCTATTCAATAGCGGCACCCCGCTACCCTTATTAAACGCATAAATGATAAAGAGCAGAGGTACGAACAGGTGTAGGTATCACACTATTGTATGCGTCATCGTCACCTCAGGCGCCATCGCCACGCGTCAGCGCCAACGCCAACGCCAACGCCAGCGCCAGCGCCAGCGCCAACGCCAACGCCAACGCCAACGCCAACGCCAGCGGGGCCCGGGGCGGGTCTTGGGAACCCTCTCATTCGTGTCGCGAGGTCTTTTTATTTGTCGTGTCGCAAAAAGATTCGTTTATATTAACGACGCTTCGCAGCTTTTTCAGAAATATGCTGTTTTTCATTTCGTTTCCCTTAAAGGAGCGAAACAGGTTTCCTGGAAAAAAGTGACATCGTACACACCGCACCGCAGGAGATGTCCCTGAAAAATTATGCCGTTGGAAATTTTCCAAAAATTTCCTGCCGATGTCAGCAGTCCTACCCAGGATTGTGTTGAGCGCTCGCGCTTTACCGGCCAATCATGATACGATAGCATCTGAGGGATACCGATCTCAGCATCAGCAGTCCTACCCCGGATTGTCTCGACCGACCGCGCGTAACCGACAACGAGAGACACGTTTAACAATTCACAATTATACCACAAAGATATGCGGAATTTCCAATTATGAATTTGTCGCAACACTACCACTTTCATACGAGGAAAACAGAATCCGCTTGCATTATATACTGCTAAGACCGCTGAACTGAGCGCCCCGTAAGTCACTCTTCAGCGACCGTTGTGTTTGGAATAATCCCGTCTACCAAACACAACGTAACTTTGCATATGCATTCTAAAGTATGTTAGGAACCTCATATTTCTTGCGCGCGCAAGATCCGTTCAGATTCTAGGAGTCTGGACGCGGCGCGTTAGAGGGGGTGGATGATTTTGTCATTCGTCGAGTCCGCTGACTCGACTCACGCGCAGCAGCGACGCATAATGCACAGCATGGCTTTATCACGCATATCTCATATGCATATACAACATATTTTGAGCATCTGACACTGCACTGACAGCTCTGGCGGAAACGCGGATGTCATTTGCGTCCACGTTTCCGCTAGGATTTCTTCCCTCATTCGCGCGCTCGCTTGCAAGCGAGCATGCGCATCGCGTGAGGGAATTGTTTGCAAAAATAGCACCTGGTGTGTGTTATCTTTCCGAAATAAATTGGACAGACTCGTCAGTCAACCATACATCTCACTGTAGGCTGGCGCGTTCATCCGGGTATAGCGAACGGAATTTTGAGTTTCTAAAACCCCCAATAGTTGCGATTGCGGGTATCATTCTACGTGATGCGCGTATCGATAAACTTAGTAGGAATATGTGATAATATTCAATAGGAAATTCTTGCTTAGATTAATACATGATCTTAAGAAGTAATCTTGTTTTGGCTCGACAGGGGCACACTGCGGGGGAAACGTTCCGTGTTATTCTTAAAATTGCATATTTAACAAATGACATTTGAACACTCACCACTGCAAAAACGGACAGATTTTGCAAAAACGGTCACGATTCTGCAAAAGCCGACACTGGAAAACTCTCGAGCGTGTTTGACCTCATCATTATGCCATGACACCATTCGGGTGTCATCGTCATCGTCATCGATTATGGGGTGGGGATGGGGTCCGATTCTCTTTCTGTGTGGCGATTTTATTGAAAGGAATTTTCGCGAATTAATTCCTCCGTTCAACACGACAGCGACACCCTGAATGCAATTAAAATAATCGTTTGTCCGATTTGTTTTTCATAATTTGTTATCCTTGCTATTCCTGTCCATACAAATTTGGTCATCTGAAAATTTTCTGTGAATTTTGTGGATTTCTGCGAATTTTCACGACAGAAATGAGCGTTGCGCTCATGTTTGTCGCAGGTGCGACAGAAATGAGCGCAACGCTCATTTATGTCGCACGGTATAATTGCAGTTTTGTCGCACGGTGCGACAAATAAAATAACCTTGCGACAAAAATGAAGTGCATCCCGGGTCTTGATCTCTTGAACAAGGCAGCCAGGGAGTCACTAGGCGCCAACCGCCAAGCCCCTGGTTGGGGCGGCAACGTTTTCCTGACCGCTCACCGCCGCTGACGCGGCGCGGCGTCAGGTGCGGGACCAAACGCCACCGCCCTCGCCGCATCCGGGCTCGCGAGCTCGCGCTCATTTGCACCCTTCGCGTGTACAACTCTATGACGTGCAACCCCCCAGCTGGGGGGGTGACCCAGTCCTCACCCCCCGCTGAGTTGTGCGTGCAATGGGCGGCGTAGTGAGTGGTGGGATGCGGTGGTGTGCATCCCACACGTCGACTGGACATGGATGAAGGCATTTTACACGGCAACGATGGCTGGTGGCTTGGAGGAATGACACGAAGAATCGTCACAAATCGTGAAGGTTAATAGGGTATAGGGCGGGGTACAGGGGGCCGGTCTACAGGGGGCAGCAGGGCCTTGCGGGGGTGGCCTGGTGGGAGCCAAGGCACCTAATCGGTTGGGAAAAGCTATATCGATCGATATCGATATTGAACCGGATAAAATCGATCGATTCCTGTCAGGGATATGACCGATGACATATGTGTCATACCTGTCATGTCATGTCATGTCATGTCATGCCATGTCATGTCATGTCATGTCATGTCATGTCATGTCATGTCATGTCATGTCATGTCATGTCATGTCATGTCATGTCATGTCATGTCATGTCATGTCATGTCATGTCATGTCATGTCATGTCATGTGTCATAATGACATACAGTCGTCAAGTATTGTCAGTACGGTCGACTATGACATGTACAGTCAGAATGTCCGTCATCCACCTAAGGTGAGTGACATCTGTCATCGAGAGGCCAAGTATATGGCATCGAGATTACGAAGCAAGATACATCTTTAAAAGAACGAACTGACTTGTTCTGACAAGACGATCTTCGCTTCTAGCATGAACAGAAGAACATGCGAGCATCAATGGCTATTCGTCTAGCCGATGCGGGAAGTTCACCTAGTGCTCTCGGGTTCACAACCCGATGGTGGTAACACGTGCGACGTGTGAGAGCATTAGAGTATATGAGGAGCATTGGGCTCAAGCAAGCCTTTCTGGTCACCAGACTGCTGCACTCATACCCACCAAACTCTTGCGCGTAGCTGTTACAGTTTAATAACAACCGTGCCATATTTCAAGTCCATCCAGGACCGTGACAGTGGTATCCTTCGCTCAGGCGACAACGAGAACAAGTGTGTGCAGCAGATTAGTCACGAAATATTGTGTACAGCGCGACGAAGTTCGCAAATATCGCCGATATCAGCAGAGCTGTATAATAACGCGACAACGTTCGCACAACATATCGCCAGCGACATATATCGCCAACGATGAGCGACGTTTACACATATCATCATCAGCGCGACTATATTCGCATTCAAACAACATTGCAGCAGTGATTATTTGCTAACGACAGCAGCGACGAGGTGTGCGCACGAACGTACGCGTCGCATATGTATACTGTCAATAATAGCAGGTCATTGTACGACATGCGGAAATCATGTGCGTGAATGAAAAATGAGCGTCAGCGATGTTCATGATTCGCACCAAGCGCGACAACGATGTTCATAATTCGCACCAAGTGGCGCACGTATGAATGAATCAAGTACGGCGCATGTACGCAATCGCATTAAGTGGGCGCATGTATGCAGTGCGCAGAAAGACGCATGCAAAAATGAAGCGCATGTATGCAGTGCAGAGAGGCGCATGTATGCAAATTGAGGCGCATGTATGCAGTGCGCAGTCGCATCAAGCGGCGCATTTATGAATGAATGAAGAGGCGCATCTATGCAGTGCAGTGCGAAATCGCATTCAGCGACTTTTCTAAATAACAACATCATGTCATTCGTAACAAGAAGTTGTGCGCACGATCTGCAGCATATTATAACACAACATGCAGTGGTTGTGTGCGCGAGCAGCAACATATTATAACGCAGCATACGATGATTGTGTGCGCGAGCAGCAGCATGTTATAACATAACATGCAGTGATTGTGTGTGCGAGTGGCAGCATATTATAACACAACATGCAGTATAGATGTACATGATATCATTGCATGATTCATATGTACGTTGGACATTGACAGCCAAATGTTCTATAAAAATAATCCAGGCAGCATAAGATGCCGGCAGATTGTTAGACAGGAATTAGCTTAGATATCCATGACGAAGGATTTGTGGATATCTATTCTCCTGTTCATGATACGATCGTGCCGGATGCTCATCGGAACTGTCTGTGAAAATATACCTGCATATCATCTAGAATGTTACAACTGAGATATATGATATATCATGCTTGTTACATGTTGTTCAGTGGTATACAGACACACAAGCATGATTAAGTTAACCTAACTTCATTGCTGGTACCCCGTTCCCGGTGGCTATCATCTACCGTGATCAGTACACGTCCATGAGGTTCACCCCTGAGAGGTGGTGCTATTCCGCATATGCTCATGCTCATGGTCTCAGGCTGGCTCAGCTCATGGACCTTGGTGTTGACATCGCCCGACCTGGCACTACAGTTACCCGGGAGCAGCTGCTGGCTCACAGGACCTGTGCTGAGGCCTGTGCTGTGTGTGCCCGTATGCGGACAGTGCAGCCGAGTCCGAAGCACCCGCCGGCTGACAGATACAGGGCTCAGAAGCCTGGATCTATGTGGGCGGCTGATGCTACAGGCCCGATCACGCCTATTGGCTATGCCGGGTCGAGGTACCGCTGGACCTTTGTGGAGTTCACTGTGAGGTTTGCACTTTGCTACTTCTCTGCTGAGAAGTCGGCATACAGCTTCATCCTGGCTCAGTTCCTGGCGGATGTTGTTCATCACGGCTTTGCCTGCACTGGCCTGGTCCTCCGCACTGACTGTGCCCCGGAGCTGTGTGACCCTGCGGCACAGGCTCTGTACAAACACCATGGCATCAAACACCTGCAGTCGTCACCCACCCTGCACTGGCAGAACTTCATGGCTGAATATGTGATTGGTAAGATCTCGTCGGTCTCCCGTGCACTCCTGGAGACAGCCGGTATGGACCTCACCTACTGGCCTCTTGCAGACAGTCATGCCTGCCTGCTATGGGATATCCTGCCTCATGGGCGGGACGCCGTGGTGCCATTCTATCACCTTATGGGCTATCACTTTACCTACTCCCGTATCGAGATATTCGGCACCCTGTGCACTGTGGCCATGGATGCTCAGCAGATGCGGGCCCGCCATCCGGGGGTCTCCAAGAAGCGGACCCCCCGGGCCTGGCAGGGGCGGTTTGTGGGCATCAGCCTCAGGTCCTCGGCCTACAAGGTACTGGACCTGGAGAGAAACAAGGTTGTTTCCGAGGGCCGGCCAGACTTCATCAGAAACTACTCAGAGTTCGGGCAGGTGATGTCATCGTTCCCTGCCCCCGCTCCCGACGAGCAGCACTCCGCACCCGTGCCCAGTGACAGGCCGGAGCCGTGGAAGGACTACACCAGTGACATGGTGGTGACGGTCCATTCCGTGGCTGCCTATTAAGACACCCGGGACGGTGAGACCTATGCCACTGTACAGTTGCTTGACACTGGTTCAGCCGACACTTTCTGGACCACCGCCCAGCAGTATGTCATGGCTGACCCTGCGGGCACTGCTTGGTTTGACTTGGTCCACTGGCTGGCAGGGAAGATATCTTACCCCGATTGGCCGGCCCCGGGCCGAACTGAGTCACCAAAATGAGGCCCCGGCCGAAGAGGGGCCGAAAGAGAAATTGCCTTGGGGCCGAACCAATTTGGCGCAAACTTCTAAAATTTTGAAGAATTTTTGCGATTTTTGCATTTTCCCATACTTAAGATTAAAATTTTCGCGCTTGCGGCGGGCATTTTGTAGTGTGGACCGGGAGGGCCGAAGGCGGGCCGAAAGCAAACTTGATTTGGGGCCGTACCAGCTCAACGGAAGATATCTTCCCTGCTGGCTGGACCGCCGCAGGGTCATTGACTGTGTCAATCAATACTACCCGCTCTGGACTCTGGCTAAGGCTCAGGAGGCCCGTGGTGATCCGCTGTATCCGGCACTCATTGTGTCCACGGACATGAGGCGGTCCAGGTCCTATGGGGTGCTCTTCCGGCCTAAGGTATGGCCTACGGTGATGTGACTGCCCCACGTGCCTATGCCATGGACCTCCGTGCCAGTCTGGTGGTGTTCCCTGATACCCACAGTGCTTGCCACCTTCCCATCTCCGACCACCCGGAGCAGGACCAGTGGCTCCTTCCGCACTATGTGGTCCCACCAGAGGACACGGTCGGTACATTGCCTGCCAGCGGCACACTCAGCTTCTGTCATATCTCTGCCGACCTCGCCGAGCGCCTGTACCACACTGCAGCTCCTGATCTGCCACTGCCAGGTGGGTACCGCCAGGCACTATCTATGCCTGATGGGGCTCAGTGGGAGGAGGCTATTACCGGTGGGGAGGTGCAGCCTCTGATTGACCAGGGTAAGATAGAGCCGGTGGAGGTGCTGCCCGACGGTGAGATCGCCACCAGCACCATCTTTGTGCTGAATAAGCCCTGGAAGCCACGGGATGGTCTACCGCCCGTCCAAATTCATAAGGCTCGGATGGCCGTGGCTGCCACATGGCACTGGGGCTACACCCAAGCTGAGACCGCATGCACGGTAGCAGACCTGCCCACCTTCCGCCTTCTCTTCATCCTGTCTATTATCTTTGCTGGTATGGGGGTTATGGTCTATCACTTTGACGTCAGCCAGGCCTTTGTTCATGCCCGTCTGGAGGTTCCTATATATGTGCGGTTCCCCTCTGGGTATATGTATAAGGGCAGATATGGCTATGCCAAGCTGCTCTATGCTCTCTACGGGCTACGGACGGCTGGTGCTTCCTGGCAGAAGCTGGCCAACAAATTCATGAAGTCCTTCACCTATCAGGGAATGCACTTCACCCAGTCCACATATGACCCGTGCCTATACTATATTGTGACCTCTGTGTTCGTGGCCTTCGTGGCTGTCTACGTGGATAACTTCGGGCTGACATGTGATGATGCCTTCCACCAGGCTTTCTGGGCAGCTTTCCAGGCGGCATTCAAGAGCAAGAATCTTGGCCGTATGACAGCCGTCCTGCAGCTTGTGGTTGACTATGATCGGTGGGGCATTGCACTGTCCCAAACCAGGCAGATCAAGGAGCTCATGTCCAAGTTCAAGCTTCCGGCCAAAAACCTTTCACAATTCGATGGATGTGAACCTCGTTATCCAGAAGCCGGAGCACCCTGATCTCACCCTTGTCACCCCGTATCTCTCACTGCTTGGGTCCCTGCTGTGGATTGCACGGTGCACCAGGCCAGATGTGTATTACTCGGTCATATATCTGGCACAGTTCTCCTCATGCCCCTCGGCTCAGGCCTGGGAGGCACTTCAGAGAGTGGCTCAGTATCTATACTTCACACGGCACTACCGTATCCGTTATGCTTACCCCAGTGCACCGCTTTCTGTGCTCACAATACAGGTGTATTCGGATGCTGACCATGCTCGTGACAAACTCAACGGGTGTCTCTCCTACTCGGGAGGCATCGTATTCCTCAACGGCATGGTCCTTCATTGGGTATGTGCCCGCCAGACTGATGCTGAGATGTCCTCCACTGGATCTGAGTATGTGGCCGCCTCTGTGGTTGGGCAGCGGGCCATGTCTGCTATCCATATGATTGTGGAGATGTTCGGATTTGTCAGGGTCATGACCGATGACATATGTGTCATACATGTCATACGTGTCATACCTGTCAGACATGTCATACCATACAGGATCATGACCGATGACATATGTGTCATACATGTCATACGTGTCATACCTGTCAGACATGTAATACCATGTCATGTCATGTCATGTCATGTCGTGTCATATATTATTATGACAGTCGTCAGTACGGTCGACTATGACTGTACATGTCGCCAGCTGATAAGTCACATCATCTGTCATTATTCAAGGAAAGACTTGAATGACCCTGTCATCGAGAGTTCGTACGTCGAACTCGAAGATGGCAAAGCAAGATACATCTTGAAGTAACAAACAAGAACCATCTTGGCTTTAAGCATGTGCGGAACACGCATGCGCAGTATGAACGAACTATTCGTTACCACAATACTGGTCGTTCAACCAACGTCTCGGGTTCACAACCCAATGGCGGTACCATCTATGCGATGGGAGACGTATGGTATAGATGAGCGAAGCGTTGGGCTTCAGCAGTATCTTCTCACAGAAGTTCTGCAACTCATCCCGCTATTATCTGACGCTTGTGTTTGCCGTTCCACAGCACAGCGCATATTTGTATTTTGTATGATATATTGAGGGCTTCTTTATCTAGCCCTAACAGAATGGTATTCTAATTTAGCTCGTCAAGGCACGAACAGCACGAGAACTCAATTGTGTGCAGCGCATAGATATCATTAATTTGTGTTGACAGGTTGCGGAGCATATAAGGCGACGCACTCGCATAAATCGAATATTTGATATATCCGCTGCAATAGCGAAGATAGCGTGCGAGAAAATTGTCGCGTTCACAGAAGCGCACTCGCAGAAACAGCTGATCGCATATACTACACGATAAGGTGTGCATATGGCATACATCCGCGCAGCAATGAGATGTACTCGCATAAATGGTTCGCAGATGTACATATGTTCGCAGATGCGACGCGGAAGCATAATCATCAGCGGAATCGTTTCCGCGCGGAAAGTCATCAGCGCAGCATTACAATTTTCGTGATTGCACCAAATTGCTTTTTGTACGGCTTCATACATGTTGACGCGCGATAGACTAATTTGCAGTTGGCAGCATGCGCGATGGTCGCTTGTTTTCGCAGAAGTGGATCGCAGCTTACAGCATGCATGTCAATTACATGCGCGCGCTTGTATGAATCACGCTCGAAAACTGTTCAAAATGATATATGGCATATTAGTCATCGACGGAATTTTGATCCGTATACATGTCAGCGCTCGTATAATGCGCTGATAAATGGCGACGACGATACATGCTTTTCATCAGCAGCGCGCCCTTTTGCATAAGTTATTTGCAGCGTGCTATGAAAGATTTCAATTTGCGATGATGATGATGTCGAGATGTTGTTAAGATCAACTGCACGATACATACTTACATCAAAATACTCTGCACAACAACTAATACTCGCAGGCATATTTTGGACGCATGCATGATTGACATTTGATATTATACTGCAGCACACACTACATATTGATGACTGCATAAATATTCAAGTTGTCAGCATTTCATGCTTATCTCAATATAGTGTGCAAGATGTTTAATTGAACACACACTAACTTGCAGCGCACATTACATGCAGCATCTAAGTATATACACATTCTATACTGAATGACTGCCACACTGTAAGTTGTGCATGCATCTTCATAACAGATGTTATATATTATCCAGCTTGATCACGGTAACAGTTGGAATAGATGGCATCAAATCACAATACATTAGACGTGCACAAAAGCATATTTGCAGTGCATGCTACCTATATTCGAACCCATACAGTATAAGGTGCCTGTTCAGAGATCTTAACACAGTAATTAGCTCGATATGACCCGGTGGAGTCGAGATACTCCTCGGACCACATCTCGTTCTACTGTGGATCACTGAAAGGATTGCTCACCGGAACTGTATGTGAAATATACCAGCAACTCATTTTGTGAATGAGACTATCATGGAATTACAATAACCTCTAACCTAATATATCATGCTAGATTCATTCAGTGCATGGTATACTGATTATCCTGCATGATAGGTTGTCTGGAAACATTGTAATGACCAGAACTTATCTTCCTGTAAAGTGTGTAAAAGTGAACACACACACACACACACACACACTGGCAAAAAAAAGTACTAATCAGTAAGTACGATATACATACACACACTGCATTTCTGTATGTATTGATATTCACTGATTCATAGTGAATTGATCAACTTATATATCTATCATGTATATGATAATGTAGATAACACTTCACAAACACATGTGCGTGTGAAGTGTCAATGATGGCGATAGATATGGGAACAGATAATACAACATGCTGAAGGGCTGGATGGAGTTATCTCCAGACCCGAAGGCAGTATACTGCGCCCATGCAACAGCTGGTAACTGTTGGGCGCAGTCCATTCGTCATTCCACATATCATCGCTGGAGCAACAACAACAAGTACATTGCATAATGACAATTGACTCAGATTTGATCAGTTCAAAATGCATGTAACTCTTTCAGAGCAGTAACTATATTGACATCTGATAGAAGTTGTTGAGGACAAGCACACACATACAAATGTGTTGTGTCAAACTGCTTTGATTATATCAAGCAATGTCCTGATATGTTTAAAATAAGATATATCATTTTGATAAATCTTAGAGCACAGACCTATGCTCAAAACATATCATAGATTGATAAATATCACTAAAGTGGATAATCCGCTTAAGTTGATGACTCTATATATATCATCAGAAAGTACATTTACTGCCATGGGTTTAAATCAGTAAAACCCAGAAATGTGATCAACCTCGGATGTTGATATACAGCATAATTCACTTTTATGCCATGAAATTTGTCATGTGCAAAGATAAAGTGATTTGCAGTGCTTCTGTACTTTACATTCCACACACACACAGAGAGATATGTACATATATGTATATATACATATGGCCAAAAACGGCCAAAATGGGTGAAATCCGTTTGCGATAGATTTGAAAATGGAAAATCGGACCCTATTTTATTTGATAATATGATTTTATACCTATTGAGGTATGAGAAAATCATAATGACACATGTCATATCTCGTGTAACACCCTAGATAATAGGTGTGGAATATGTGGGGGTTACATATTGGCTGTAACACTAAATCGGTCAAAATGCTGTACGTGAAATACATTTTGAAAATTTCGGATGGATTTTTTTGCTAAAATGAATATTTAGCTATCAAATAACAATCCCTGATTTATGCAGCATGTGTAACACCCTGTAACACCCTAAAAATTGAATGTGTGTGTCAGGGGTGTAACACACCTCCTGAAAACCACTTAACATTCAGTATGGTATTAAATGCAGTTTTGCTTAAAAATGGTTGCAAAATATTTATACTGCTTTATTTTTACCTATTTTAGGGTTACTGATACCATGTAACACCCTAATCACATTATTGGGTATATGGGCCACTGTAACCTAACATGCCCTAAAATGCCACTATATATTCGATAAACTTCGTGTTTGGCATTAACATATCATGCTGTATTCGACACAGACATGATTATATATCGGGCAACAACCCTAAAACTGTAACAGATGCTTCCTATATGGAATGCATGCTATTTATGAGGTACAGGCAATTGACAACTGCCTTATATCACACACTTCCTTGAGGGGGGAAGAAGGTGGATATATATATATATACCTACCTCATTATTATGTACGAATGTACTACATGTATGTAAACATACAGATATACCATATATAACATATAAATCACACACACTCAGTTAGTCGATTAGCTGAAGGTATTTTTGTGCTGTGTTTTGTTTTTAGATGGTTACAATCGAAGAGGAAGAGCCAAAGATTCCTGATATCGACCCAGATCCATCGACATGGTTTTTCGACATTCTTGGTTCATATGATGCATACAGCCGGTTTAAAGTCCCGAAATGGATCGCTGGTTATGCCGACACACAAACCAGATATGACCAGATAGGCTACTATGACAACATCAGTCGTATGAAGCCAGATATGAGCCGATTTAGGGATCCTGCCAATGAGCCTAAGGAACCAGAAAACGAGTACACAGAAGATAATCCTCCGATGGTTTTTACAGATCCAGATTCAGATTCAGTCCCAGCACCAGCTCCACCTAGTTTGGTCCCAAAGGTGAAAATGACACCACCTAAGGGAATTCAAATCAGGACAGGACGCAGAAGTCTGGTTGGACACGGTGGACAGATATTTCCAGTTCACCTATCCTGGAGTCAAGGATAAGGATTTGATTACAGTGTTTCTGACTCTTATTCAGAATAACGACAGACACTATTTTCAGGTCTTGGCACAACAGCCACATGCCACCTATGAGATGGTCAGACAGACATTCCTCAGACAATTTGGTAATCCTCACAAGAGATCGGTCGCCAAGAAACACCTTATGGCACTGACTCAAGGAACCCAAACCTTTGCAGATTATTTGCGCACATTCACATCACTGGCTTCTCTAGCAGCAGTTGATTTGAATGATGTGCTAATAAAGGACAGATTCGTCACCAGTATGGATCCAGATCTCCGCAGACAGTTCCAACTCAGATTCCTGACAGAAGAGCAAAGGAACAATCTGTCGTGGCAAGAAACCACACAGATACTGCTTGATTTGAATTATGTCATTCACTCAAAGCAGTCAGAAACCCTTCACTATCGGGGTCAGAAGGAGCAGTCATCCGGAGGTCCAGCCAAAAAGGATAAGGACAAAGGACGTGGCCAGAAGCCATATGACAGATCCAACAGAAATCGGAATCAGAATCAGAGTGGCAGCCAGAACTCCAATCAGAATCGGAACAAGGGAAAAGGTGGAAAAGGCAAGGGCAAAGGAAAAGGAAAATCACAGAATCCTCAGTCTTGCAATCGTTGTGGTCGTGTTGGTCACATCGAGAAGGATTGTTATTCCACCAAGACCCCAGATGGAAAGGAGATCAAGGGTAAGCCACCAGCTCAGAGTCCTTTCCAGAATCGGAGACAGCAGCAGCAGAATCAGGGTGCTAAGGATGGGTCCGGCAAACTCATCAATACGATCAACACCTTGGTTAAGGAACTGAAGAGTCAGCACAGCATCAATGCAGCAGTTGCAACTCCAGCTCCAGTTCCAGCTTCAGCTCCAGCTCCTCAGGGAAACTCTCAGGGTACTGCACAGGTACCGGTGTTGAGAGCACCCCGAGGGTAGATCAGCCTGAAGATGCCACTGAAGCAAGTGGCCGGGTTGAGAGTATCTCAGAAGAAGTCCTTTCCAGTCTGACATTGCAGTTTCAGCAGATGGACACTCCCTCAGAGCACATCGCACAGATGCAGTCTCAAACAGCACAGCTGAAATCACAGAAGAAGCTGTTGTTGTACAAAGGGAAAGTATATGGACAGAGTACTCACATTTTGGTAGATCCAGGAGCCACATCGTCTTTCATTGACAGACAGTTCGCTGCTCAGCTTGGTATAGCACCCACAGACTCTTCATCGTTCTCAGTGGGATTGGCTGGAGGAAGCCAACTACCATGCACATCCTATCTTCCCAAAGCTACATTTACGCTGGGCAAGTATAAGGATACAGAAGATTTCTACATCATTGACATGAAACCATTCACTGTCATTCTGGGTCAAGATTGGTTGGAGAGGAGGAATCCACACATTGACTTTCAGACCAAAAATCTGACGATCACTAGGAAGCATTCATCAGGCTCCAGTATTCGCACAGTATTGTCCAGAGTTGAGCAGACTCCAGACTCAGATGACCTCCCTGAAATGGAATTGGTCAGCGCCACCACCATGAGAAAGCACCTTCGTCGTATTCGATCCAGTGGTTCGGCTGAAGAAGCCGTAGCTTATCTCTTCTTTCTCTCAGAGGTCGACGGTGAACTGGTCTTTACAGCATCACACACAACCTCCATGCCGTATAGGTGCGAGTCTGTAAATGATGTCTCCAATGCGTTTAGTTGTTGTTTGCATATGTAAGCGTAAATGTGCATCAAGCATTATGTCAATCCTATTACTTTATAGCAATTTCAACCAAAATTGGTGTGTATGTAAAGTCTACACGAATAAGTGTTTCAGCATGCCGGAGTAGAGCATTACACGTATGTACCATGTGTAAGTATCACATCCCTCCCGCGTCGTCGTCATGCGGAAAGATGCATATCGACGTATGTGGATGTAGCGCCATCAAGATTATTACGCACAACAAATATATTAACCTTGAATGTCCCATGGTTGCGGTTAGTTCCGACTTCGATAATAAAAGTGAAATGAAGTCTGCATAATTTGCGTGTCCGGAGGGGGGAGGAGGGGCTCCGGTGATCGTGTCCTCAGGGTAGGGGGGGTCGGTATGCATGGTTGTCCTCAGGGGGGGAGGGGGTTCAAGCAACGTGCCTTCCACCCCCCCCCATAGGACAATAAATGGAGCGACCCTCGAACACAGACACCACTATGGAAGACCCCGAGGTCACAGCAGCACGTGATCAGATGAGAGAAGACTTTTCAGACATATTCCAGGAGGATCTTCCAGCTGGTCATAGGCCAGAACGGTTTGAAGGTGGTTATCATCGAATCAACATTGAACCTGGGCACAAACCACCATCGCAGCCAGTACGTACCATCCCAGTACCCATGATGGAAGAACTCAAACGACAGATCATCAAATATGTCGACTTGGGTATCCTTCGTCCGTCATCATCTCCATATGAATGTCCTATCATTTTCGCTCCTAAGCCAGGTGGGAAGTGGAGGATGTGCTGTGATTATCGAGCCCTTAATAACATCACAATTAAGGACACGTATCCATTGCCACCTCACGACACCCTTCTTGAACAGCTAAAAGGCGCACGATGGTTTAGCAGATTTGACTTCAATCAGTTTTTCCATCAGATCCCTATACATCCAGATGACATTCACAAAACAGCTATTCGCACCAGATACGGTTCCTATGAGTGGACAGTCATGCCTTTCGGATTGACCAATGCTCCTGCAACAACTCTACGTGTAGGAAATCGGGCATTCTTCGACTTCATCGATCGGTTCCTTGTCATTTTCATGGACGATACCATCGTATACAGTCCGGATTTTGACAGCCACGTGAGTCATGTCCGACAGTTTCTCCAGCGTTGCAGAGAACACCAGTTCTTCATCAGGCCTTCCGAGGTGGAGTTGTTCGTCAGATCCATAGACTTCATCGGACATCACATCTCTGAAGCAGGCTTGTCCATCATCGAAGACAGAATCCGAGCAGTTATGGCAATTCAGCCTCCAGTGTCTTATGGTCCTACCGTTGGAAAACAGCCTCTACGCCGTATGGCTAAAGATGGCAAGTCATCCCTTCGGTCATTCTTGGGCATGGTCGGTCAATTCAGGAGATTCATACCAAAGTTCTCCAAAGTTGCCGAGCCGCTCAATCGTCTCCTTAAAGATAATGCAGAGTTTGTCTGGGAATCTGAGCAGCAGCAGGCATTTGATAACCTCAAAAGTGCCATCTGTAACGCTCCAGTACTACAGCTTCCAGATCAGAAACTGCCATCTATTATGGAGGTCGATGGATCAGGCACACACGTTGGTCAAGTGATACTCCAGGATCAAGGAAAAGGTATGAAGCCATGTGGCTATCACAGCGTCACTCTATCCGATACACAGAGACGTTGGCCTATTCCTGAGATCGAGCTATTTGCCATTGTGGAGGGCTTCCGATTCTGTCGCCACATCTTGTTGGGAGCTCCTGAGACCATTGTACGCTCAGATCATCAGCCACTGGTTTATTTCCAGACCAAATCCACACTGAGCCCCAAACAGGCACGGTGGTTGGATGAGCTCTCCGAGTACAACTTCCGTATAGAGCATATTGCTGGCGATAAGAATAAGGTCGCAGATGCACTCACTCGTATCTCTGCACTTTTTGAACTCACTGATTGTCTTCAGCACATGGACATCAGCGAGGTCATGCCATCTGCAGAACCTACATTCATTGCTCTTATATATTCTTCATCAGCTCATCAGCTACACGACATCATTATATCCGAATATGATCGTGATACATTTGCACAGACTATTTTGGCTAAACTGACATCATCGACTTCATCACAGTCAGTCAGCAGCTACAGCTTCGAGCTTATTCAGGGGTTGATCTATCGTAAGACCATATATGGCAGACAGCTGTACATTCCACCAACAGCTAAAGTCCCCACAGATGATGGTGAGATCACACAGCTTCGCCACATTCTCCTTCATGAGTGCCACTCAGCCACTATTTCTGGTCATGTAGGCAAAAATCGCATGCTTCATCTTCTGCGTAGCCGGTATTATTGGCCAGGAATGACAACGGCAGCCATCAAGTACATTCGGGAGTGCCCCGTTTGTCAACACCAGAAAACGAGGCGACACAAGCCTTATGGTCAGGCACATATACGATATTCCGTGCCTAAGACCAAATGGCTAGATGTATCTCTTGATTGGATCACTGACCTGCCTATCACCACTAATGGGCACGACAGTATATTTGTGGTGATGTGCCAATTTTCTCATCGATGTCATCTCATTCCCTTCAGCATGACCTGGACAGCTCAGCATACTGCTTCTATCTATATGCAGCATATCTTCAAGCTCCATGGTCTTCCGAGGAACATCATCTCAGATCGAGACCCCAGATTCACCTCTACATTCTGGCAGACACTGTGGAAATCTACTGGTACAAGATTGTCTATGACGTCCTCACACCATCCACAGTCGAATGCTGCCAATGAGAGGAGCCATGCCTTCATCGAGGATATCCTCAGGTACTTTTCAAATTGTTGATTCATGATTTGATTTCACCATCCTCTGGTTTATAAACTGATTAGATGGTATTTTTTCATCCACAGGTGTTGTTGCAATGATACTTCAGCCAATTCGTGGGAGGACAAGTTGCCTCTGGTGGAGTTTGCAATTAACAACACAGTTTCTGCATCAACTGGTTATTCACCGTTTTATCTCGACTCGATGGCGCAACCACTTTCGCCTCATGACCTGGTAATCACTATTCCGCCAGAAGCTCCTGTTCCAATACAAAGAGCTATTCGAGATCATTTTGACCAGTACTCGGCTGTACATGCCAACGCGGTAGACAACATTTTCCGAGCAGCAGAAATTAGCCAAGCCAGATTCAATAAGACTCACATGCCTCGACAGTTTGCAGTTGGGCAGAAAGTTCTTTTACGGACCGAGTTTATTCAATGGACTGGTTTGACAGAGGCAGGCAGACACTTGAAGCAGCCATATATTGGGCCGTTCACCATTTCCAAAGTGCTTAGCCATGGCCGTGCATACGAGTTAGATTTCGGAAACCTCGATATCCGTATTCATCCGGTACAGCCTGTTTCCAGATTAGAGCTGTACAATGACTCGATCCAAGCACCTTTGCCTCTGCCACAGATGATCACCGAAGAAGGGCAACCACTATTTGAGATATCACATATACTCTCGGATAAGTTCACTAGAGGTGTCAAATACTATTTAGTGCGATATGCAGGCTACGGCCCTGAGCATGACACCTGGGTCAAAGCCACAGAGCTGACCAATGCAGCAGACATTATAGCTGCCTATGAAGGCTAAACATTATATTAAGCCTCATGCCCTTACTTCTTGTAATATATACTAATACATGTCGATCATCTATAACCTTGCTCTTAATGTTTTATCATTATGTTGCATAGAAGCAGGAAATTGATCCTTCCTTGCTAAAGGTGTAGTGAGCCTTGTACAAATCATACCCTTGCACAGATACGCACATGCGAGATATCATATCTGTGGATAAATAAAAACTGCTAAATGCTACCTTTGCCAAAGCCGTGGTTTGTCATCGGATTCTTGGCCAGTCATCCGAAGCTACCGGAGATATCGACTGAGGTAGACGGAGTTGTGATCCTAAGTTGTGCTTGACAAACATAACTAATAAATAAATTTCACATTAGTACGTGGCGAATCCATTCTCACTCATCGCGATAGATGTTCGTCAAAGCGTGCGTACTGGACCATATTAGAGTGAGCAGACCGGGTAAGGATTATAAGTCCAATCCCGTTAAGCAGGGCCACTCTCTTTGCAATAAAACAAGCCCCCGGTGAAATAACTCCGGAAACAAACACGGGCTCCCCGTTGCCGCCTATGATCCTCCAAAGTAGCTTAATTAAGGAGGGGAGGAAGGGTTGGGTGCATTATATCAGGCCGAGAATCGTTCGATTATAAATCGTTAAATCGTGGGATCATCGTTCGCAAAGCGACGACGGCTAGCGCAAATAATCCGTAACGTAGACTTCGGATGCTTTGAATCGTCACTCTGACGCACGATACGTGTGGATCAATCAGTAATCCAGCGTCAATCTGTATCACGAAACGCAATTCATTGAACCTTGAAACGTCACTCTGAAATACGATACGAACTTCAAAGGGGGCTACATCCTAAGAACTGTAAGGTGAGGGACTAAAGTGGACTCAGTTCCCCCCAATAACCTAAAAGCACCATGAGGGACGCCTCAAATCGGTGTAAGAAGACTCGTACCAGCAAGAAGCGACAACAACAAAGACATCATAGACATATACAAAGGTATGCCCGTTGTAAGGTCACAACTCTTTTAAGAGGGGAGATCTGTCAGGGTCATGACCGATGACATATGTGTCATACATGTCATACGTGTCATACCTGTCAGACATGTCATACCATACAGGATCATGACCGATGACATATGTGTCATACATGCCATACGTGTCATACCTGTCAGACATGTCATGTCATGTCATGTCATGTCGTGTCATATATTATTATGACAGTCGTCAGTACGGTCGACTATGACTGTACATGTCGCCAAATGATAAGTCACATCATCTGTCATTATTCAAGGAAAGACTTGAATGACCCTGTCATCGAGAGTTCGTACGTCGAACTCGAAGATGGCAAAGCAAGATACATCTTGAAGTAACAAACAAGAACCATCTTGGCTTTAAGCATGTGCGGAACACGCATGCGCAGTATGAACGAACTATTCGTTACCACAATACTGGTCGTTCAACCAACGTCTCGGGTTCACAACCCAATGGCGGTACCATCTATGCGATGGGAGACGTATGGTATAGATGAGCGAAGCGTTGGGCTTCAGCAGTATCTTCTCACAGAAGTTCTGCAACTCATCCCGCTATTATCTGACGCTTGTGTTTGCCGTTCCACAGCACAGCGCATATTTGTATTTTGTATGATATATTGAGGGCTTCTTTATCTAGCCCTAACAGGATTTATCAGAATTACGCAGCAGGAGCCGGGTGTGTCTGCTCTGGCTCTGTCTACGGCCTTCCCTGCAGCTGACACTTCTTGGATGCAGAAGGCGGCCACGTTCTTCGAGAATCATGCTATGGGTCATGGTCAGATGGGCCCCGCCTCCCCCCTACACTACCAGGAGGCTGAGGCTGTTCCTGACAGCAGCCTGTATGCCCTGCCTCACGCGGTGCCAGTACCATATGATGGCGCGGGCTACGAGGACGGTCCGCGGGAGTACCACTCTCAGCGGTCTGGCATGTATGGTACCTCTGGACCCTTCATTCCCAGGCTGGAGCTCCCGGTGGCTGTCATGATTGACAACCAGGCGGCCTCCTCCATTCTGAGGAATGTCATGCTATCCACCAAGATTAAGCATGTGTTGATCCGTTTTCACTGCTTTCGGGGGTGGGTGTGTGCTGGGTACCTAGTGCCTGTTTACATCAACACTTTACTCAACCTGGCTGATATCTTCACCAAACCTCTTCCTGGGCTCAAGGACAAGGTGCGGGTGATCATCAGCATGATCGAGTCCTTCATGGACGTGATCCGCCCGCACCCCAGTGGTGCGGGTGACTCCTAGGTTCTCTGGTCCTCTGTCCGGCTGAGCTGCAGGCCTATGAGCCGGCAGCGGTCGGGCAAGGGGTCTTTCTGGTCTGACTGGATTGATGCCCTTTGACGTGGTGCCCTTCTGGACTGGACTTTGTGTTCGTGGACAGACTGGTACCTATGACCTGCCCTATGAGACCTTAGACACCGACAGCTCTACTCTGACCTTAAGCACATCTGACTGGATTCTGGCCTTTGACTACATCCTGTACCTCTTTGACATCTTCTATGACCTCGAGTACTGGTTGACCGTCGAGCTGAGCAGCATCGGATGAGAGTATCTATCGGGGAGCGAGATCTGGCGGAGACCAGTCACTATTTTCATATCCTTGTGGCAGTCCACCTAGTTGGCATGCATACAGTACTGCTCGGGCTATAAGAAAGCAGGCCCAACAATCCAGCCGCTGGCTTTCTTAATTTGAGGCTCATCGAACGGCACCCAGCGTAGGCAGATTTCTTAATAAGCCCGCCTGGCTGCCTTGGATCGACAGTATCCGTCAGATTTTCAGGATCGCTAGCGTGCGTACTTTCTTAATCGACGGCCGGTTGCCATTCGATGTGTATATACCACAGCGGCTGCTTTCTTAATGTTTTCTTAAAACAAGCGAGAGCCTTTCTTAGTGAACACAATGGACGAACCAACAAAGGAAGCGCTGAGAACGCTCAAGTCTCTGCGTGACGAAAGCACATTAGGTTGCATAAGCTGAAAATCGGCCTACGAATAAGCTGAAAATCTGCTTCTGCATAAGCTGAAAATCAGCCTACGAATAAGCTGAAAATCTGCTTCTGCATAAGCTGAAAATCAAACTATGAATAAGCTGAAAATCAGCTTATGCATAAGCTGAAAATTAACCTACGAATAAGCTGAAAATCAGCTAATGCATAAGCTGAAAATCGACTTACAAATAAGCTGAAAATCTGCTTATGCATAAGCTGAAAATTAGCCTACGAATAAGCTGAAAATCTGCTTCTGCATAAGCTGAAAATCAAACTATGAATAAGCTGAAAATCAGCTTATGCATAAGCTGAAAATTAACGTACGAATAAGCTGAAAATCAGCTTATGCATAAGCTGAAAGTTAACGTACGAATAAGCTGAAAATCAGCTTATGCATAAGCTGAAAATTAACGTACGAATAAGCTGAAAATCAGCTTATGCATAAGCTGGAAATCTGCCTACGATTAAGCCGAAAATCCGTAATCAGTACTGTAATCAAATACCGTAATCAGTTTTTTAGCAGTTATTGTGCTAGGACAACATACTGTGTCATGCGCGGATGACTCAGCGGTGTCATACATGCTAGCAGTGCCATACGCGCCTTACGATATTAGCGCCCGAGACCCCTGTTGAGGAAGAGACCCCCCTTAGTGGGAGTACATAGTACTAGTGTACGGTGTAATAAGGTGTCATAGTGAAGCACTGACACCTCATACTGCATGATACTGTAGTAGAAGCATATGATAGGTTAATGAGACTTGGCCATGCTGACTAGGATTAACTCAGGGAGTTGAGTGAATAAGTAATGGCCAAGGCCAAAGAAACAGTCGAGTTCCCAAGAGTAAAGACAAGCCAATATGGCAAAAGATATAACCTAATTCTTATATGCAAGTATATGCATTAAGTCTGGACATAGATCCTAAGAGTGACATAGCTCACTATGACCTTATAAGGCATAATATAGAACCTTGCTTTATATGAGTCCCATCACAAGTAGTCACAGTGTCTGTTATGTGAGGAGGGTTACAGCTGCCTCCCACAAAATGGTATCAGTGTGCTACGCACCACCACCACCACCGCTTCCGCACGTTTTTTCTGCTTTACAGTTATAGCTTTTCGGGCGAATTTATGTGTTCTCCTATTCTTCGGATGGTATTTGAGCTCTCGCACTGCTAGTGCGTTACGGGTACCCCGGGCCTCGCTGGCCAGCAGCTTCGCTTCAGTTCCTTTCGGCTGGTTGGTGCTCGATGCTCAAATAAGTTGTCTTTTATGACCAATCTGGATTGAATTTCTTCTTCAGCGCGTTGCGAAATGATGGCTTACACTGGATTCCCGAAATCGGGCGCTTTTAGGGCCTAAAAGCGCCCAACTGCAAAAATACAGTACGTTTTTCGCTTGCTGGCCTCCGTGGCGCTTTTTGACGTTGTGTCTTATCTTTCAATTGTCAATGGAGGCTTAATTCTTCGTGGCGTCGTGATCTGTGGAGATTAGAGAATTGCGACTTGTTCAGTGTGCAGTGTAACGGCTATTTGAGTCCTTGGCCTCGTTGCGTTATCCGTTCCGCGTTCCATTGGCGTGCGCGACTGCCAAATTCACGTTGCCAATTGTATCGGGAATTGTAATTCTTCCTTGGAGACAGGCTTTGCGGGGTTTGAGAATCTGCTTCTGGCTGCTGGGCATATTTGCGCTCTGACGCACTGGTCAACGCCTCGGCGTTTTTCTTACTCGCTGGCAGCTTTGCGCCGTTAATTCTTCTCGAAAATTGTGCCGATTGGTCAGCGTTTTCCGCGGGATCTTCGTCTACTCTCCACTCTGCGATTGGAATGAGTACGCAGCGTTCTTCTTTGGCTCGTCTGGTTGGGAATTAGCGTGATGAAGCTTCAAATTGGCGCTATTCACCTGGCGTGCGTGTTCTTCGTCGAGTGCCTTTGCGACTGAGTGGAACTACGCAAATTTATGCTTTGGAATTCGAAAGTGTTCTCTGAATTGGCAGATGCAGCTTGCGTTCTTTGCCCTTGCGCTCTACAGCGCTCTGGCGTTCTTAACAGTGGCGAACCCTAAGTGGTATCGCGCTGCAGCGTTGCTTTGGCTTCTGTGAGCCGGCCGTTGACCAATTTTGCTCAATTTGTTTTCGTCTTGCGTCTTCAAGTTCGCTGGAGGGCTTTTGCTGAGATTTGGTGGCGGCAGTTGGTTATCTGCTGTTGGACCTCGTCTTCTCTCTCATACTTTTATCGCTTGCGGCGGAAGCTAGCGAATCTTCCTCGGTTGATTTGTGTGTTTCTCCACCTACGTTTGGCACTCCTGGGTTGGCGGGATTGCACTTGCGGCTTGAGCTTGAAGCTCTTCGCTTGTGCTCGCTTGGCGGCTCCGACGGCATGGCGCTTCCAGATCCTGGCATGACAGCGGGGGGGGAGGAGCTGCGAGATACAGTGCTGGATGCCAGGAATAGGTCTTTTGTGTTCGCGCGAGACGTCCACCAGGCGCAGCACAGTGCACCACAGGCGGCGGTGCGGCTCGGTGCGTCCGCGGCGGCGCTGCATAGTGCGTCACCAGCAGCGGCGCAGCACTTGGCGCTTCCAGCGGCGGCGCATCACAGTGCGCCACCAGCGGCGGCGCGGCACTACTATTGCCAAGGCCAAGCACTGGGAGTCAGCTCGCGATCTCCAACAACACAGTGGGAAGCAGGGCCGGAGGCGGCACGCGGCTTGCGGCATCCCAAGCATGGCTCACGACAGCGGGTACGGCTAGCGCGCGGTGCAGAGCTTGCGTCGAGTGGGCCGGCGGCAGATAGCTCGCGACACCGACAACGAGAGCACTTATCGCATAACGCACAGTTAGCAGCACGCATCCCACGCGTGGCCATGCCCCTCACGCTCAGCACGCGGTGCCCAGCGCTCCGCGTGGATTTGCAAGCCTCGACGCTCTGCAAAGACGCGCCGGCACCCAAGGCCGACCACGACATAGCATGGACCTATCAGGACCTCCTGTATGCAGACGGTAGTTGGTGCCCCCCAGAGCCGCAGAAGCACGATGCCCAGCGACCGGCGCATGACGCACTGCTGCTTGCCCCACGCACCAATGCATGGTGTGGAGCGGGCAGCGTGGGGCATGACTTGGACTTACGAGGACCTCCTCTATGCGGGCGGTAGTTGGTGCCCCCCGGAGCCACCAAAGCGCGATGGGCAGCGATTGGTGCGTAGCGCGTCGCTGCCAGTCCCACCAGCGCAGGGTTCGGAACAGGCGGCACTCGACGAGCCGCAACTGGCGTGTAGCGTACAGCTTCCAGCGTCATCAGCATACAGTGCAGAGCGGAGCATGACTAAGACGCCGTCCGGAGAATGTGCGCGGCTGCCACCCACCAGAGAGCACGCGCGAATGCCACACACCGGCACAGCGAAGGCGCCGCCCACAGAGTGCGCGCGGCTGCCACACAGTGGTACCACCGACGTAAAGCTTGGGCAGCGCGCGCGACAGACACCCGAGACTCAGCCACTGGAGCGCATACGGCCACCTAGTGGCGTCGCTGGGGAGCGGGAAGCGCACCCTTCTCGGCGGCGCGCCAAGAAGCGGAGGCATATGCAGCGATCGCGGGAGGCGAGTAGGAAGCGTGGTGCCCGGGGCATGCGAGGCTCAGCACCTACGAGGCGAGGTAATCGTGGGGTTCACGTAGCATCCGAGGCGGGAGATCAGGAGGTCGCATCGTGGTGTTCAAGCCCTACGAGGGGGCATGCGAGGCATATCGAGTGGGCATCACGAGTGCCCACGCCCTTCCCTTGGATCCGAAAGAAAGCGTCCATGCGTGGACCGCTTTTCTTTGGGGGGGGGAAGAGGGCGCGCCGCGGGTGGCACACGATGACCACCGCGAGCGCGCCGAGCGCACCGCCACGAGGCAGCCGGATAGATGGCCGCCGTCTCGGGCCGCGTGACGCGCAGCTGCCCCACCAGGCACGCCATACTCATGGTGCCTAGGGGTGGCGCGCAGCGTGTGCACGGCGACCGGGCGCCATCGAGGCTCTTCGGAGAGGAGATGAGCGCGCCTGGGAGCGTCACACCGCACACGCGTGCCCCGGCGATGAGCGCGGAGCGCAGCACCCACGTGAGGGTCGTTGCTGAGGCCTGTGTGGCCGACGCTCCGGGCGAGATGGCGCCCAGCGATGGGACGCCTCGCCACACGCAGACAAGGGGCGCCGCCCTTGTGCTCGTGTCGCTACGGGGTGAGCACGAGAGGTGCTCGCCCGCGCCCTTCCCCACGGCGCCATGAGAAAGCGTCCAGGCGTGGACCGCTTTTCTTTGGGGGGGGGAAGAGAGCGCGCCGCGGGTGGCACACGATGACCACCGCGAGCGCGCCGAGCGCACCGCCACGAGGCAGCCGGATAGATGGCCGCTGTCTCCGGGCCGCGTGACGCGTAGCTGCCCCACCAGGCACGCCATACTCATGGTGCCTAGGGGTGGCGCGCAGCGTGTGCATGGCGACCAGGCGCCATCGAGGCTCTTCGGAGAGGAGATGAGCGGGCCTGGGAGCGTCACACCGCACACGCGTGCCCCGGCGACGAGCGCGGAGCGCAGCACCCACGTGAGGGTCGCTGCTGAGGCCTGTGTGGCCGGCGCTCCGGGCGAGATGGCGCCCAGCGATGGGACGCCTCGCCACACGCAGACAAGGGACGCCGCCCTTGTGCTCGTGTCGCTACAGGGTGAGCACGAGAGGTGCTCGCCCGCGCCCTTCCCCACGGCGCCATGAGAAAGCGTCCAAGTGTGGACCGCTTTTCTTTTGGGGGGGAAGAGAGCGCGCCGCGGGTGGCACACGATGACCACCGCGAGCGCGCCGAGCGCACCGCCACGAGGCAGCCGGATAGATGGCCGCTGTCTCGGGCCGCGTGACGCGCAGCTGCCCCACCAGGCACACCATACTCATGGTGCCTAGGGGTGGCGCGCAGCGTGTGCACGGCGACCGGGCGCCATCGAGGCTCTTCGGAGAGGAGATGAGCGGGCCTGGGAGCGTCACACCGCACACGCGTGCCCTGGCGACGAGCGCGGAGCGCGGCACCCACGTG
>LGRX02008662.1:0-42772 GCA_001247695.2 Cymbomonas tetramitiformis
CTTGTCACGGCCCCGCCCTGCTCTTGATTTGCTTTTCACATCCACTGGGATGATGGTGGGCTGGCTTTTGTTGGCCGATCTCATGCCGTTCAGTGTGTGTGCTGCCCAGGGTCCTGCATGCCAGCAGGGTCCGCTTACTCCGTAACCTAGAGACCAACAGTTGTTTGGCGACGATCGGTCACATCGTCTCATCTTTCCATGCTGCTTTACATTTGGGTTGGGAATATGTATGCGTTTGTGGTATCTTGTCACGGCCCCGCCCTGCTCTGTTTGCCGATCTCATGCCATCCAGTGTATGCGAGATGACTCACGGCCGGCCTTGTGTGCTCCGACTATTCTCTCTCATTCTCACCCCTATGTACTAGTCTGAAAGCTGAGTGAACTGTCAAATGACAGACACCCGGAGTAAAGACCGGAGCATACCCCTCTTCACACCCGCAACCCAAGCAACCACCATCCATATGCCCCTCCCACAAGAGCAAGGTCGAGTCCGCGCCCAAGGTATCAGGTGCAGGTGCGCAGTTCTGGCTTATTGGCCTAGAGTTCTCGAATCCTGCTAAGCTCTCCTTGGCTAACGGTTTATTAAACAAGGAAGGGCCGCAGGAAGGTCCCGTTGGCAGTCAAGCTGTGGCATGGGTCTGTGTCTAGGTATCTTGAGGTTCGGTAACTCTCCTTTGCTCTCTCCCGTTCTCTTCGCATTCACCCCCTCCTCTCCCACCAGTCTCTCCCATGGATCTCTCCCCCTTCTTGAATGGTGCTCCTGATTACGTTCCCTGTGCGGCCCGTGCGAACGAGGCACAAAACGCCCACCCGGATCGGGTAGATTCCATATGTCTGATGACTTGCTGAGAAGCTCTTGATTTGCTTCTCACATCCACTGGGATGATGGTGGGCTGGCTTTTGTTGGCCGATCTCATGCCGTTCAGTGTGTGCTGCCCAGGCTCTGTGCCTAAGCACACATGGTGCATGTTCCATAGAAGTGGAGGTGCGACTCTCAGTGCCAACGCCATTTCTGGGTCATTAAGCGTGGCCTGTGTCCATGTGGCGGTAGCGGAGTGCAGGTTTGGTAGGCCGGGGGGTGTCCACGTGGCGGTTGCGGACGCAGGTCTTGGAGGCGGGTTTGCGTCCAGATCGCAGTTTACGGGGCACCTTTGCATCTCGGAGCCGTGACCGTGTCCACGTGGCCGCTGGTGGGCGCCTCCAAGTCCGGAAGGCTTGACCTTGACAATGTGATGGTCGCGGCGCAGGCTTGGGAGGTGTAACTGTGTCCACGTACAACATGGTGGCCTACACCGGGAGTCGGTCTGAGGCGTCCAAGAAGATCATCGAGATGATCCAGAACCGCGAGTGGGGGCTGCTCATCATGGATGAAGTCCACGTTGTGCCCGCGAACATGTTTCGGAAGGTTCGGTCTCTCAAAGCATCGCCAACCCACCCCGGCAGCTCCCGTGCTTGCCTCTCATCTCTCGGCAGCTCCCGTGCTCGCCTCTCATCTCCCGGCAGCTCCCGTGCTCGCCTCTCATCTCTCGGCAGCTCCCGTGCTTTGCCTCTCATTCCAGCCTCCCGTGCTTTGCCTCTCATCTCCCGGGCAGCTCCTGTGCTCCGCTCTCATCTCTCGTGCAGCCCCGTGCTTTGCCTCTCATCTCCCTCGGCAGCCCCGTGCTTTGCCTCCTCATCTCCCGGCAGCCCTGTGCTCGCTTTCATCTCTGGTAGCAGCTCCCTGTGCTCGCTTTCTCTCATCTCTCGGCAGCTCCTGTGCTCGCTCATCTCTCGGCAGCTCCCGCGTCGCCCTCATCTCTCGGCAGCCCCGTGCTTGCCCTCCCTCATCTCCAGCTCCCGTGCTTTGCCTCTCATCTCCCGGCAGCTCCCGTGCTTTGCCTCTCATCTCTCGGCAGCTCCCGTGCTCGCCTGTCATCTCTCTCCGCGCCGCACGCTTGGGTGTCGCCCCTGAGCAACATGAGGGTCGCATAGGTGATCGGCATCATCAAGGCGCACTGCAAGCTCGGCCTTACAGCGACTCTCGTGAGAGAAGACGGCCTCATCAGCGACCTGAATTTCCTCATTGGGCCAAAGGTTAGCTCGTCCTCACTCCCGCCTTTCCCAGTTTCCTGCCTCCAAGCACTGTGGTTTGAGCACGGCAGTCTCATTGGCGCCCCCGGGCAGCGTCGATTAGTGTGTGAGCTGTGACCCAAGCCCTGAATGTGCCATTATGCCACCAGCCGGTCCCTGCAGCAGTGGGATATGTGCCATTATGCCACCAGCCGGTCCCTGCAGCGGCGCGATATGTGCCATTATGCCACTAGCCGGTCCCTGCAGCGGCACATATGTACCATTATGCCACCAGCCGGTCGCTGCAGCGGCGCGATATGTGCCGATGAGTGCACTTAGCCGGTCCCCAGCAAGTAATATATGTACCTATTATGCCACCAGTCGAGTCAGAAAGGGCGCCGATATAAATGGCTATGCCACTAGTCATCCGCAGCTGGGCGCTGATATGTGCCATTATGCCACTAGTTGTCCGTGATGTGCACATAGTGTACCATTATACTGCTGGCCCGTAGCGGCGATATGTGCCATTATGCCACTAGTCGTCCTTGTAGCGCGCTGATAAAGCATATGTTAATTAGTCAGTCCTCGTAAAGTGTATAAGGTGGCCCATTGTTACCAGCCGATGCCGCTGGTGAGCGGAAGCGACATGTGCCATTATGCCACGACGTCCCCAGAAGCGGCAGATATAAAACGATGCGCCACCAGCTGTCGCTGTAAAGTGGTTACAGAGGGGTTATTATGCCACTTAGTTGGTTCCCAGAGCGCGCTGATATAGCGCCAGTATGCTACTGAAGCCGTTCCTCGTAGCGCGCTGATATGCTACTATGTCACTAGCTTCGGTTCCTGCAGCGCGCTGATAGCTATTATGCCATTTCGCCGGTTCCGTAGCGTATGCCGATATAAGCCACTTATACCTACCTATCGTCCTCTCCTGCAGTTTGCGCCGACATGCGCCACTATGCCACTAGCCGGGTCCTGGCAGTGCGATATGTGCCAATTATGCCAGCCATTGTCCCTGTATGCTGATATGTGCTTATTATGCTACAATTAGTCATCCCTGCAGTGGCGCGATATGTGCCATTATGCCAATAGCCGGTCCCAATAGCCGGTCCCTGCAGCGGCGCGATATGTGCCATTATGCCACTAGCCGGTCCCTGCAGTGGCGCGATATGTGCCACTATGCCACTAGCCGGTCCCTGCAGCGGCGCGATATGATTAGGGGGCAGAGTGCGGCGGAGGTCACAGCTGTACGAGGCGAACTGGGGGGACCTCTCGAGGGACGGCCACATCGCCAAAGTACAGTGCGCCGAGGCGAGCCCGCAAACGCTTCCCCACAGCCCTCATCCCCACCTCATCCCTCCTCTCACCTCTGCTGCCTCCAAGCTGCACGATTCATGCGCACAATCAACACGCACGATCACAGCAGCTGCCTCGATGCGCAATGCTATTGCCTGCGGAGTTCACGAGGGTTTGATCGCGACCACACAGCTAGGGTGGGCTTGTGGTGGAGCCTTTGGGAGGTGTTGGCAGCAGCAGAGGGTTGTGGAGAGTCCTCACGCGCACCTCGGGCGCTGGTCCCTCGCAAGGCAGCTGCAGAGGAGCGATGCTCATTTCCCGGTTGTGGCAGGGCAGTGGTAGTCACAATCCCCGGAATGGTCCAATGCCACAGTGAATCAGAGCGGCGCAATGGTGCCAATGCGTGTGAGGCGAAGAGGAATGAGCGGCAGATGTAGGCGACTGAGTTGGGGGCTCGGTGCCGCAGGTGTGGTGCCCCATGACGAAGGAGTTCTTCGCAGAGTACTTAAAGAAGGAGAACGCCTCGCGCAAGCAGGCGCTCTATGTTATGGTGCGTGCCACCTCCGAGCTTGAGGGTGCGGTGTGGATCTGATGTCGCGACCTTGAAGGAGAGATTCAGTGTCACACCAACACTGGTAGTACTGCCACAAATACAACCTCGGGCAGCGCCGCCACAAATACAACCTCGGGCAGCGCCGCCACAAATACAACCTCGGGCAGCGCTGCCACAAATACACCTCGCAGCGCCGCCACAAATACAACCTCGGGCAGCGTCATTAAATACAACCTCAAGCTACCACAAATACAACCTCGGCAAGCGCCGCGACAAATACACTCTTGGCAAAGGCCGTCAATAAATACAAACTCAAGAAGCGTCACAGCATTAGTCACAACTCACAGAAGGCCATTAACATAACTCTCAGCGCCACACAAATACAACTGGCAGCGTCACAAGAATACAACCTCGGCGCGCCGCCACAAACACACTCGGGCAGCGCCGCCACAAGTACAACTCAGCGCGCCACAAATACACACCGGGCAGCGCGCCACAAATACAACTCGCAAAGCGCACACAATACAACCTCGGGCAGTTTCGCTCAATAACATGACTGGTACGCGCTAATAATACAACTCGCAGCGCCGCCTAATAACACAACTCATGCGCCGCTTACAAATACAATCAAGTAGCGCCACAAATACCACTGGGCAGCGCCGCCACAATACAACCTCGGGCAGCGCGCCGCAAATACAACCCTCGGGCAAAGGCCACAAATAGCCACTGCAGCGCCGCCACAAATACAACCCGTTAGCGCCACACAATACCACTGGGCAGCGCCGCCGGCAAATACAACCCCGGGCAGCGCCGCCACAATACCACCTCGGCAGCGCGCCACAAAAACAACCTCGGGCAGCGCCGCCACAAATACAACCTCGCGCAGCGCCGCCACAAATACAACCTCGGGCAGCGTCGCCACAAATACAACCTCGGGCAGCGCCGCCACAAATACAACCTCGGGCAGCGCCGCCACAAATACAACCTCGCGCAGCGCCGCCACAAGTACAAGCTCGGGCAGCGCCGCCACAAATACAAGCTCGGGCAGCGCCGCCACAAATTCGCATGTGCAAACAGAACCTTTCAAGACCAGTCTTTGCTTTGGACATAATGTGACTCTTTTGCAGATGGCTACTCTTGGCCAACCCAATGTATGGCCTATTGAGCGCATCTTATTAAACCACAAGGCATTTGAGCCTCATCACAACTGCTCAAACTGAATTTCCTGTTGATATGGGATAAGCAGGAGAGACATACACAACTTGTTCTCGAGGCAAACGAGCGAGTGCGAGAGACGCATTTACAGATTGAGAATCAACAAGCGCGGTGAGCTTTTGAATTACTCACCACTGCACATTGGGAGTGATGACTGGGGCTGATGCTGGTGGCGCAGAACCCTAACAAGTTCCAATCCACACAACTTCTCATGAACTTCCACGAGCAGCAGGGCGATAAGGCATGCGTCCTCAACCACACACTGGTGGCACACGTGGATGCCGCTGCACAGTCAGCAGCATGGCTGCTGTTTGCTGAGAGGGGAGGCCGGAGCATGTGATGCCTGACAGAGTTTGCTGCAGCATGACGACGTTGCTAGGCTGTGGGAGAGACGAACACCGCAGCATCCCTAGTGGCCCAGCGCCGCGCATTTGAGCATGAGCCTTTAGTGGCCGACTGGATATCGTGATGCAAATGCGCTGTTGCACGTGATTCCCAAACAGAAAGGTGGCAGGCGTTTGCATCGGCCGCTCGGCAGCTCCCCGGGCGACGCATGAGCGCCATCTTCTCAGAAAAAGAGTGGCGGAGGAGTGGTGGGGAGGGGAGGCATTGCGACAGATCCTGGTGTTCTCCGACAACATCTTTGCACTTCGAGAGTACGCTCTGCGGCTGAAGCGGCCCTTCATCTACGGGGATATCTCGCACCTGGAGCGTACCCGCATTCTCAGTGCCTTCAAGCACAGCAACCAGTTCAACACAGTCTTCATCTCCAAGGCAGCGTCGCGCCCCCCTTCCAACCCATTTCTAACGGCATTACTTACCCTCCACTTTCATACCTTTGCCTCCTTTCGCACAGAGGGTGGGCAGACGCCCGCAATTGGTGGGATGAGGGCAACGCAGCAGAGATGAAGGCCTCGGGGAGAAAGGGGTGGCGAAGCGACCCCGATGGAAAGATCTTGGTTGGAGACATCGTTGGGAGGACCTGAGGGGGGTTTGAGCATAGATGATACTTGCTGGGGCAGGTGGGAGACAATTCGATTGATATTCCGGAGGCAAACGTCATCATCCAGGTGTCCTCGCATGCTGGATCGCGCCGTCAAGAGGCGCAGAGGCTCGGTGAATCCCTCTTCCATGGCGCCCTTGGCCTCCTCACCTCCTCTCCCATGTGAGAGGCGCGTGTCAGGCGTCTCGTGCTGCACGGCGACTTCCGCAGCAAGGAGAATGGCAGAAGAGCGCCTTGCCGCGTTTGAGCAGCGGTGGCGAAGTTGATTTGCTCTGTTTCCCGTATTCTCCAGGTCGGATCTTGCGGGCCAAGCCGAAGAAGTTGGGATCTTCAGGCGATGCGGACGACGAGTACAATGCTTACTTCTACTCCCTTGTGTCCAAGGTGTGGTGCTTATTCCCCAATCTAATATTTGGATGTTTCCCCCATATTCCTTCTTGCACCGCTTGCCTTCCACCCCCCAGGTCTGCTTGTATGCCGCAGCATTGTCCAGAGTTTTGATTCGGGACACCTACGCTGGTGGTCGGTCAAGTGTGCTGTGAGAATACTGTCGTCATGTCCATCCACCTACATCCACGTGGCGCGCCATGAAGTGCCAGGAGAAGAGTCACCGCCGTGGCGCATCAGTCAACTGCCCGGGCCTAGCCGAGCCTCTCATTCCTGTTGTCGCTGTCTTCGTTGCTGTCGCCGCATCCAGCGATTTGGGATGTGCGATGGTGCGAGCTCAGTTGGGCGATGGCGCGGGCCCCAGGACACGGTTGAGATGTACTACTCCACAAAGCGCCAGCAGTTTCTCATCGACCAGGGCTACAGCTTCAAGGTGCCTCCTCCTGGGATGCTTTCCGGGCCTTGTGAGGAAACTGCGAGCCGGAAGGCAGTGGGTCCCAAGGCTCAGAAGTGCTTCAAACGAGGCGCAGAGAGAAGAGAGGGCTTTGACAGGTGGCATGTGGGGAGCGGTGTGAGCAGGTGGTGACCAACCTGCTGGAGCAGAGCACAGATGCGATGCAATCCGGCCTGAGCCTGAGCTCTAAGCAAGAACAGATTGAGCTGCTTGCTACGGTGAGTGAGTGTCACCGTCCCGCCCTGCTAAACCGCGGTCTACCCCATGTGCGTCAAGGATGGTGGGAAAGAAGGAGCGAGATGGCATCACTCTAGACTTAAGTTCGGATTCTTCGCGAGGCGTTTGACCAGAAACCCTGAAACAGAAAACTTAGTCAGCATGGGTATGAACCAGAATTAGGGTGGAGAGCAGATCTGATTGGATGTCTTATTGCACTGCCGTATCACCGGGCTAATCCTTCGCCTTACCTATGCGCATACATGCCCGGTGCCCGGTGCAGGTGCTGCAGGCGGGAGCACAAGAGACTGGCGAGGAGCAGCTCGCAGAAGACCCCGACGAGGTGGATGGCAAGCGCGATGGTGCTCCGGGTGCCGTTCGCCGCGTGGCTGATGGGCTCCGGGGGCTCTCAGGGGCAGCGGGCATGGTGCGGCGGCTCCCACATCTCATCAGCCCGCCAACTGTGTTTAAGCTTCTTAGTGTTTTAGTGTTCACGTCGACTCACAGTGACATCATGAGAGTGCTATATATAGTAAGCCTGCTGCAGCAAGTCCCACGGTCTCAGTTATGCATCTCAGTTGCTCACAATATCCATCCACGCTTGCACGATACAGAATATTGCCCGGTGCTTACGGATGCGGAAGGATCACATGTGGCATGGGGCGCAGAAGTATATGGAGTACAGCAGTGGGTCTGGGCCAAAGAAAGATCCGTCCAAGCGCCACAAACTGCTTAGGAATCGATAGGCTGATGGGACAGCCGATCATGGATGCTGTCCAAAAGATGGGCATGCTCACAATCTAAAGCGGCCTCGTTTGTTCAGTATGGAAACCTATTAGCAAACCCATCTGGCATCCACAATGCTTGTTGGCATGGCTATTCGCTTCTTTTGTTTGTTCATTCCCCCATCTCTCATCATTTGGGGTGTTAACCTCCAAACAACTGTGCCCCCTGTGAAGATCATGCTCTCTGGAGTTTCAAGGGTTAGATCGCCCGTGATCCCCTTGATTGCTTGCGGCGCGGTTTGGGTCTGGGTTCTGGAATGTTGCCCAAAATGCCAAACAACTGAGTCCGAGGGGTTCCCGTGCTTCGTACTGTATGAACTGTCGGCAAAAGTATATCCAACATTGGATATCGGGCAGAGTGAATATAGCATGCATGCCCTTGTGCGTTCCGCACACTTACGCCATCAGCTTAGCTTGAAATCGGGACTGCGAACTGAGCTGATTTTGCCACGGATTGGGGAAATCGAGAGCTCAATCAAAAGCTTATGGTATATGTATGATCGATGATGATTGGGGGGGACGTGTGCATTTAATGTAATGTAATCACTAGCAGCAGGAGGTATGCCTGCGGTAGAGCGCATAAACAGTTTTCACATCCTTAAACGCTTGCGGGAAAGCTCACTCAATCTGCCAGATTGGGAAGTGAACGGATGCTTTGCTCGCTTCAAGAGCGCATCCACACTTGCAACCGAACGCAAGGCAGATCGAGATGATGGGGTTACACTAAGACACACGTGTTCACAAACAAGAGACCACAAGCACAGCAGCCTGCACCTGCACGTCATGAAATGGAATACTCAAACACGCCTGTACGCTATTATGCTTGAAATTAATCTTGACATGTTCTGAAAAAATACGTTTTCCAGTTTTAAAATGTCTGACCGCTGCAGCTTCGTCGTCAGCGCGTACTAAGCTATTTCTATATATAAAGAGGTACCAGAAACTTTATTGTAAGGTTCACATCTTGATACTTATATGTGTGTGCGAACAAGTAAGGGCAGCTGCCAAGAGGCAAACATGGTACCGCAATCAAACTGAGAGAAGCCACCCAAACTAAGTTCGTGTTCATCGCGAGATTCAACATCGCGCTCGGCGCCATTAGCTTGGGTACAGTATGAATTTACTGTAGAAGGTCCATCCAAGTAGTCCGCTAATCCCGCCCTGCAAGTGGCACCCGTGCGACGCGATGTGCGCGAACCGATATTGCACCAGTTCCGCCTGGACCATTAATTTGCTGCGCGAGTATTTGTGCGAGCTTGGCCTGTAACGCGAGCGCGCATCAAACATCGAACAGTGCGAGGCACGCTATTGCACACTGCCCACAATTCTTTTCTAAACCATTAAGACATCTCGATATAATTTCCTCTGAAATAAGCAGCCTCATCGCACACCGCCACATTCGCTTAGAGCCACTCCTCTTTGAGTCCGCCACCAGCATGACGACAAAGCAGTTCCCTCTGATTCGAATGCATGGTAATGAGGGGATGAAGCCTCCGCTGTGGACTGCTAAGCATCGACTATCACACAACCAGAATGCTACAGCATTTTAGGACCAGAATGAACTCCGATGAAATGGCCGATGCATCCGATCAGTGTTATGCTTACGAATATACCAGTGCACTCGTGCACCGAGAAACCAACTACATACCATATCAACATGCTGTAATGTACAATTCATTTCTCAGGAGATACCGGTGTTTGGAAGTTAATTGTTAACTGAATCTCGAAACTGAATCTCGAAACTGAATCTCGAACATCAAAATGTCTATTAGGTCTCCCGATCATGTTCCACGCGCGAAAAGTTTAATTGTTCAGTCGATTCAGGATCGCGCCTTTCATTTACGATCATTTCTGAGAATGAATGCAGCCTCAACTGTTCTCGATCGTCCAGTTTACAGTAGAGATACGTTTACACTGGGCGTAGACATTTCATTCAAATCCATATTGGATGTAGACACTTCATTGCCATCATCGATGCCGATATGCCGTCGTTGGCATCATCGATGCCGATATGTCTTCGTTGGTATCATCGATGTCGACGGATATGTCGTGGTTGGCATCATCCATGTCGACGGATATGTCGCCATTGTCATCATTGATGCCGATATGTCATCAGTATCATCATTGATGCCGATGTCAGAACGACATCTGCCGATGTCAGAACGACATCCCAATCCCCAATCTGGGATTTAAATGAAGTGCTGTGTACGCCCAATCTGGGAAGAAATGAAAGGCCTACGCCAAATCTGGTATCAAATGAAGTGTCTACACGCAATCTGCCGTGGATTTAAACCAAGGGTCTACACCCAATCTGCATTCTAAATCAAGTGTCTACAGTACACCCGATCTGGATTAATACGAAGTGTCCACACCCGATCTGGATTAAAACGAAATGTCTACACCCAATCTCGATTTTTGAAAAACAGGTCTACATGTAATTTGGATTAGAGTAAAATGTCTACGCCGAATGTGAGCTTATCCCTTTAAAAATTATGAATGGATCGATATGCGATAGCCATTTTTAGTGACATTTTCAACGTTTTAGGGTATAATGCACCAATGCATCTAAACGCGGTCAAATTTAAAAGTTCTAAGGCGGGATGGGTCCCGGCGTATTTGTATAGAATAAACCCGCGAGTGGCGGCTTACTTACTGTGGATAAACGGCCACACACTACAGTTTTATACTGTTAGAACAAACGAGGCCGCTTTAGATTGTGAGCATGCCCATCTTTTGGACATCATCCATGATCGGCTGTTCCATCAGCCGCCTATCGATTCATAAGAAGTTTGTGGCGCTTGGATGTATATTTCTTCGGCCCAGACCCACTGCTGCACTCCATATACTTCTGCGCCCCATGCCACATGTGATCCTTCCGCATCCGTAAGCACCGGGCAATATTCTGTATCGTGCAAGCGTGGATGGATATTGTGAGCAACTGAGATGCATAACTGAGACCGTGGGACTTGCTGCAGCAGGCTTACTATATATAGCACTCTCATGATGTCACGGTGAGTCGACGTGAACACCTAAAACACTAGGAAAGCTTAAACACAGTTGGCGGGCTGATGAGATGCGGGAGCCGCCGCACCATGCCCGCTGCCCCTGAGAGCCCCCGGAGCCCATCAGCCACGCGGCGAACGGCACCTGGAGCACCATCGCGCTTGCCATCCACCTCGTCGGGGTCTTCTGCGAGCTGCTCCTCGCCAGTCTCTTGTGCTCCCGCCTGCAGCACCTGCACCGGGCACCGGGCATGTATGCGCAGGATTAGCCCGGTAATCGGTAAGGCGAAGGATTAGCCCGGTGATACGGCAGTGCAATAAGACATCCAATCAGATCTGCTCTCCACCCTAATTCTGGTTCATACCCATGCTGACTAAGTTTTATGTTTCAGGGTTTCTGGCCAAACGCCTCGCGAAGAATCCGAACTTAAGTCTAGAGTGATGCCATCTCGCTCCTTCTTTCCCACCATCCTTGACGCACATGGGGTAGACCGCGGTTTAGCAGGGCGGGACGGTGACACTCACTCACCGTAGCAAGCAGCTCAATCTGTTCTTGCTTAGAGCTCAGGCTCAGGCCGGATTGCATCGCATCTGTGCTCTGCTCCAGCAGGTTGGTCACCACCTGCTCACACCGCTCCCCACATGCCACCTGTCAAAGCCCTCTCTTCTCTCTGCGCCTCGTTTGAAGCACTTCTGAGCCTTGGGACCCACTGCCTTCCGGCTCGCAGTTTCCTCACAAGGCCCGGAAAGCATCCCAGGAGGAGGCACCTTGAAGCTGTAGCCCTGGTCGATGAGAAACTGCTGGCGCTTTGTGGAGTAGTACATCTCAACCGTGTCCTGGGGCCCGCGCCATCGCCCAACTGAGCTCGCACCATCGCACATCCCAAATCGCTGGATGCGGCGACAGCAACGAAGACAGCGACAACAGGAATGAGAGGCTCGGCTCGGCCCCGGTAGTTGACTGATGCGCCACGGCGGTGACTCTTCTCCTGGCACTTCATGGCGCGCCACGTGGATGTGGTGGATGGACATGCCGACAGTATTCTCACAGCACACTTGACCGACCACCAACGTAGGTGTCCCGGATCAAAACTCTGGACAATGCTGCGGCATACAAGCAGACCTGGGGGGTGGAAGGCAAGCGGTGCAAGAAGGAATATGGGGAAAACATCCAAATATTAGATTGGGGAATAAGCACCACACCTTGGACACAAGGGAGTAGAAGTAAGGTTGCATTGTAGATTGTACTCGTCGTCCGCATCGCCTGAAGATCCCAACTTCTTCGGCTTGGCCCGCAAGATCCGACCTGGAGAATAGTATTCCGTATTACGGGAAACAGAGCAAATCAACTTCGCCACCGCTGCTCAAACGCGGCAAGGCGCTCTTCTGCCATTCTCCTTGCTGCGGAAGTCGCCGTGCAGCACGAGACGCCTGGCACGCGCCTCTCACATGGGAGAGGAGGTGAGGAGGCCAAGGGCGCCATGGAAGAGGGATTCGCCGAGCCTCTACGCCTCTTGACGGCGCGCTCCATAATGTGACGACACCTGGATGATGACGTTTGCCTCCGGAATATCAATCGAATTGTCTCCCATGCTTCCCTGCCCACCCACCCTGGAAAATGGCGATGGGTTCGCCAACTCAGGCTCCAATTTGACGCTGGGGTGCTGCCTTGTTGTTTCGCCTTATTGTCCGCTCCTTTTCTCGCCACTCCTAACAAACGGGAGCGGATCAGATAAGACGATTGGACGGTCATCCGCATGAGCAACAGCATCATCGCACTGCCGATCACCCTTCGGAGCAGAGCGAGAGGGGTTCGCACTAATTACGTAGCGTTTCGTAAGGGTTCGTACCCCTGCTTCGAAGGGTTCGTACTGATTAATTGAGGTTGAGTTCTGCGTGAGGTGCTCGACATCCGCGCATTCATCGAGACGCCTCCCTCTCGTCTGTTGATCACATCAGTCTCTCTCAATTGAATAGGCAAGCTACCTCGTTAAATGCTAAAATGCAACATGAAAGAAAAAACCTGGATATTGTTGCGTATAATTTGAATATATCGGTGTATGAGGTATTAAATTTCATCTTTAGGACCCACCTGGTTAGAATCCACGGTCAGATTGCCTCAAAATAAACAATCTTGACAATATTCTGCGGGGAAATCATGGGGGATCACTGCCCCTAACAACTTGATATTTGTAATTTGCAACAAGTGTTTGCTACTTGCTCTACCATCATGGTATTTGCTGGATATATAGGTTTGCTGATATATATATATATATATAGTCGGAATAAACCCTGAGTTGAGAGTTTCGGAAATCAGAACGGTAAAGTGATCGTTGACATAAAGAAAGGTATACATGAATACCTAAGCTGTTTCGCACCTACGGGTGACGGTCACTCAGCCTACTAGAGGATGTGACATGTGACAGATTTGTGTGTCACAGTGACATATCCAGCACACCACCTAGGGTGGTGACCGGAGCTAGGTGTGTGAAACTGAGAACAAACTCCCTACTTAACTTCAGGAGGAAACTTCAGCACTAGTGGGGGCATGTAATCTTGGTCAGGGCGGTCCCATCTCACAGCAGAGTCTGCTATACAAATTTTGCTAGTGCCCAAAACCCTAAACACAGCTCAATTCAGGAGCCCCTCTGCACATATAGGAAAGCTAAAAGACAAGCAAATTCCTAGGCAAGCACGGTGCAGCCAACTCTCAGCCACTAGAAGTGCTCGGGACTGCTCGGCCAGCACGGAGTAAGGTCAACGCGCAGAACATGCCGGCCTCCGAAGCTGGCGGTGAATCATTCGTGGAGGAAATTGAGGCCCCCCCCGATGTCGAAATCGTCCGTCGAGCCCTCCGCTTCGTCGTCGGACGTGTATGGCGGAGGTGAATACGGTGCGTGGTGAACCAGGTACTGGCGGGTCAGGGTCCTGGAGTTCCGGTGGCAGCGGGACCACGCGGTAGCGGCAAAATCCCTGCCTCTCCTGCCGATACCGGGTTTGTTTCCGCGGCGGTATAGCGACTGGCAACGCACCACACCCCGACGCGTGTCGCCCGGCACGTCACCGAACGATGGAGGCGGTAATGTCGCCGTGATTGGGGCTGCCGACGGAGGCAGCCCGTCCAGCACCACCGACCGACCGGTGGTGCTGCGGGTGCGTGTGCATGAGCACCACCGACACCGGAAACGGTGAGCGGCGCGGCGGTAGCACAAATAACAAACAGAGTACACACCATTGACGAAGTCATGAAAGAGCGGCCCAAACCCGGGATGGTCCTCCCACAGCCGAACCGTGGCGGCGGCTGCTCAATCGGAGAACCCTCGTCGTCGGAGTCACTCGTGGCGTAGGTCTCGGGCTCGTAGTCGCTCGTGGCGTAGCCGGTTGCGCTCTCCGGTTCCTCGATCGCGGAGAGCATGTTCATGGCAATGGGCGGCTCGTCGGGCGCCTCGACCGTGAAGCTCGTGCTCGCAATGAAGTCGGCGAAGGAGCGGGCGACAGGTTGGGGCATGAGCGGGTGCGGGCGGACGGGCGGACCCGTCAATTCCTCACCGAGTCCACCGATGCGGTGTGAGAATGCTTGGTCGGCTCGGACACCGCCACCGGCACGTTGGCAGTGAAGGTGTTGATGTTGAGTGCATCGGTGTCGAAGAATGTGTCGTGCCAAATCCGTGTACTCGTCGATGGCGTACACCTAGTCCTCCCCGTCCTCCTCGCAGAACGAGCATGCCGAGACGTCGGCGACGATGTCCGGCTTGCCGCCCGCCAGCACGCAGAGCGCGTCGAACTCCTCAACGTCGTCATGGTCGATCGCGTGCTGGAATCGGGCCGCGCAAGCACCGAGTTCTCGGCCTCCTCGACGAAGGAGTAGCCCGAGATACTGCGCCGTTGGGGCAGTCGCGGTGCCAATGGCGCGCCTTCCCTTTCGCGCACACGTCATTTTGGCAATAGGGGACGGTCGCACCGGTGTCGCGATGAAAGGCCACCTTCTTCTTGGACACGCCTTGCGACTAATTCCCCCCTTGGCTAGGGGCGTGGCTGCAAATCTCGTCGTCATACGTCGGTCCGGCTTGTCCGCACGCGGAGTGTACCCGCGAGGCGAAGATGCGGACCCGTCGGAGGCGGTGAAAGCAGCCAATTGCCGCTTGAGGTCCAGTACCATCGTCCTCATCAAGTCCGCGAGGTCGGAGCTGGGGTCGTCGGAGATGTCCTCGCCCCGCTCCATGAAATGCCTCCCATGCGAATACCGGTGTGCCGACGCGGTGGCGGTACCCGGGTCTTCACATGTGCGGTGTAACACTCCCGCACCCATTGCTGGATAGTGGATAGGCCATGCGCGGCCCGTTGATTGTGCAGGAGGAGCCGCGACACCACCGGCTGGTAGAAGGTGGAGTCCAACGCCTGAATGAATAAGGTCTTCACGTCCTCGTCCAGGAGTGTTACCCTCGTCCTTGCAGCTTTCAGGGCGGCATTGAATTCCCCGATAGCGTCATGCGGGTCAATGCCCGCAGCAATGCGTACCCCAAGCATGTCCGATTGTCCCTGGAAGGGGTCGCCGGACGGGATCATGCGGCGTGCGAACTCGAGAAGAACACGATTACCGTCAGCTGGAAAGCTGGAATTGGACGAGTCCTTCCAGTCCGCTGCTGGCGATGTCGGGTCATCAATCATCATCAGCTCGAGCGTGGAGAACAATAAATTATTGGCCTCCACGCGGACAGGCAGCGTCGCGTTGTCCAGCTGGAAAAGCGTCGGAGCGAAGCCGATGTCTTCAGTGACGAACGTCGTCCGCAGCGCGGATACCATGCGGGTAAACAGCGCTGACGCGTGGCATTCAGCTCCCGAAAATCGTCCCCCCTTGCTCTCGAATAGCTTCTGACGAACGGCCTTGGAGACTTCCATGTCGAAGTGCTCCCTCTAGAGGGTCCGTACAGCATCAAGGAACGTGGCTCCAGCTGAATTAGCAGCCGGCACAGCGGCTGGCGGTGTGGCTGGCGTGTTGGCGAATCTCGCAGCCTCTGAATAAGAAATCGTAGCTAATGCGCGGCGGCGGTGCGCCATGCTAGATGTGGCTCTGGTAGCGGCAACCATAAATCGGAAGGACTATAGGGGCAGAGTGAGGCAAGGCAGCGAGAGAAAAGGCAGTCGTGGGCGGCCAAGAAATGTGCGGGTCGTCGATATAGCAGCCGAAAGAGATCACTGAATTCCAGAAATTTGTGTGGAAGAGGCGGCCAATACGCAGCGGTGTGGGATCCAACCAGAATACGTAAACAAGTCCAACGTTAAACCCCGTAAAAAGAAATCGTGCCTGAAGGTACCGCGGCGTGCCGTAAATCAACCCATCTCATTTAGGCCATACCCGCGAGTGCCGGTACTCTCACGAACGGAGCGCCTCACTCCATCCCAAGCGTCCGGACTTAGCCACTCATAGTGGCAATCCCGCAGTGGCTAAATAAAGCGTAAGTGGGGTCAAACCTGCTGGATATATATGCTAGAACAAACACACAGTGAAGCACTACAAGAAAACAGGTATGCAACTCTCGCATATGTCAACCGTGAAACTGTGAAGCTATACACAAGATAATACGGGCGTAATAGCTTCCGCTGAATGAATGTGATGACAGCTCCTAGGAAGTCAGGCGTGGAAATGCCAGATGCAAGAATGATATGTCTGACATCCGAAGTTGATATCGGAGATGGCGCTGATGACATTGTAGTAGTCATAGTAGTCATAGTAGTCATAGTAGTCGAGCCGTATCGGTGATGACACAGTAGACGATGACACTGTCAGTGTGTCAAATCCAGCACACCACCTCGAGTGAGGTGGTCAGACCAGAATGCATACACTCATACCAATCTCCAGTCCAGACCAGAAAGAACCACAATCATGTCTGCCAGGGCTGAAAACCCCCAAAAGCTGGACAAAGTCCACACGGTCCTGGCAGACCTATCAGCTCCCTGCTGTCTCTAGTGCCAATCCTCCACCGGGGGAATAGTGTGCTGCGGTGCCCTGGAGGTCCGCACACCGCGGTGTCCTGCTGCCGGATGCTTCGTCAGGGTAATTACAAGGAGTACCCGAAGGCAGGTCCAGGTCACCCCGTCACCGTCAGACTGACAGACAAAGGAAGATGTAGGGAGGGTCATAGCTGGTGGAGGCAGAGGCTCTCACGTGCGAGACAGGTGCCGGTAACGTTTCCCCGAAGGGTACATAAGTTCGTAGGAGTCAAGGCACGGCATGCATACATTCACATAACAGGACTAGTGCACGCTTTCTAAACCTCTAGGCTAACTGTCAAATCATCAGCTGGTTGCTTTTCCATAGATATATTCAAATCCAAATCATAAAGTACCTGCAACAAAGTACCTGCAAGGCACAGTCAGATACAAAACCCAAAACCGGACAAAACAGAGGGCACTCACAGTCAGATCAAGCTACTGCTTTCTGAGTAGACCGCCATGTAGAAAATCCAAAAGACCTGGCAGCCTGAATAGCTGCCTTTTGCATACTGTATCCATGTAGCTGTCAACGAACATTGTGAAGTAGGGCGCAGTGTTCTTGGTGGGAGGAACCGGCTTGGTGTAGGGGTCAGCCAAGTTCCTCTCCGAAGGTACCCTCCAGCATATAATCCAGCCCAGTCTGATGAAGTCTCTGAGCATATGAAATCTGACCAGAACATGTTTGATTTTCTGGGATAGAGGGATGTTCTCAGCGATAGACCTGCATGCATCATTGTCCAGTAGGAGAGGTATTGGAAGCTCCAGTCTGGGGCATGTAGCTGAGGCTGGGAGGTACTCTGTGCTCCTCATATTCTGATTATAGTTCAGTGGCCTGCGGTCTGAGTCCGAGTAGTCATGCAACTCGTCCGTCACTGATTTGCCACCAGGCCTGACACCACCGACTCCTGTACCCGTAGGTGTAGTATCGAGTCCAGAAGTTTAGTGAGAAGGGTGACTGGCTGAAGTCCAGGATAACTGAATGCAATGTCGGTGGCCACTTTCTCAGCCATGCTGATTTCTGAATCCATCCAGCCCAGTAGTAGAAGGAGGTTGTCCCTCAATAGAATGCTGAATATAGCCAAATATTTCTGTCAGCATAAACATGATAGACACCACCCGCTGAGCTGCAGTAGACGCTACCACATACTCTGAACCAGTAGATGAAGTCTCTGTGATAGTCTGTGTGACTGTACCATACTGCAGAACCATGCCACAGAAGAATAGTACCATACCAGAGTATGAACGAGCTGAGTTTTCTAGGTCTCTGGCCAGGTCAGCATCGGAGTACACAAACAGGGTGAGCCCACGTGCAGGCCTGTTAGGGTAGTAGAAGGCCATCCTGTAGTGTGCCGTGCAATCCAGATACTGCGCAATTCTGATAAGAGCTTTCATAGAGTCCTCTGAGGGACATGCCACGAACTGTGATAGGGAGATAACTGCATAGTAGATATCAGGCCGCGAGGTGCGGCTGTGCCAGAGCAAGGACCCAAGGATAGACCGGTAGGGCTTAACCAGTGTGAGGTCAGGGTCTGTAGGTTTAGTGATTATCAGCTTAGAGTCAATAGGGGTACGGACGAGTCTCTCGGGTATATTGTTAGCAGTGTGTCATAAGGACGTGACTGGTTGAGACAGACTCCCCGATCATCATGCTGTACCGGCATCTGGATGATATAAGAGATAGGTCCCGGGTGCTTGGCTTTAAAGGCCGTGCTGAATGCTGCCCAGAATGCTCTCTCAAGAGCCGTAGATAGAACAAGGCCCTAGCTGCGAAATATGTCGTCTGGCGCGAGCAAAGCTCGCGCCAGTAAATGTGGAAATCGGCGCGCAAAATGTGGAAATCAGGCCCGCTAGGGCCCGCGCTGCGTGGGCTGGTGGGCCCGTCAGGGCCCGCCAAAATGTGGAAATGCGGGCCCGCCAGGGCCCGCGCTGGGTTGCGGGGCCCGTCAGGGCCCACCAAAATGTGGAAATCGGGCCCGTTAGGGCCCATGCTGGATTGTTGGGCCCGTCAGGGCCCACCAAAATCGAAAATGTGGAAATTTGGAAATTTTGATCTGGAATTGGAAATCTGGATGTGGAAATCTGGAAATCTGGAATCCGAATTGTAACGCCAAGTCGAAGTCAGAGAATCAGTAGGGAGTCGCAAACGGTGTAACTCTAACTGTAAGGCTCTTGGACAACGCACGGAGTTTCTATTTGGCCAGTCCGTCCGTCGGAATAATCAGTCGGGCAGTATGAAAAAACAATACGCCAGTAAAGAGAACCGTTGTCAGTTTTTCCCTAAGAGCTTCAGGAACGCTGTGTTGCACGCTCACTGCAAGAGAATTCATCCACAAGAAGTGAAAACGCGTGCTCCTTCTATCGCTGCCATGTTCGCGCCCAGAGAAAAGGAAGCTTCACTCCCATCCGACACCGAAATGGAGAGCGTGCCAGCGACAGATCTGCCGAATACCGCTAGTCCTATTCAGTCCACGCCTGCGGAATCATCCCCAATAAGCAAGCGTCCTCGCAATGAGACCATGCAAGCGAAACACTCCACTCCCGGCGGTAGCTCTCCAAGCTTTCCTATGCAACTCGTCGCTATGACGACTTTGCCTACCTCCATGAATCTGGCTCAGAACCAGCTTGCAGAAAGTGTGAGCAACCTTCCTGACCTAGTTGCCCAAGAGCGTGCCATTTTGCGCCAACACTTGATCGGTACTAGAGTAGGTACTTTGAACCATGGTCGTGACTTTCTTCGGAATTTTCTTCGGAATTTATATCATGTTTGTAAAGAGCGCGTTATCACGTTCATCAGTTGCATTGATCCTTTCACACAGCATCCTATTCTATTCGCTGTGAACGCAGATAAAGTGACCGAGTTTCGCAGAACTGAACAACTAATAGGCGCTCTCGCCATAGATATTGGTGCAATCAAAAGCAATATTTTTGGACGATCCTGTTGTCCTCGAAGGTCATGACGCCAAAGGTATTTCTGCAAACATTTGAATACCCTAGTTGACCGATTTCGGTTTGGTTTAAGGCAATTGCGTATCCAGCTAACGGGCATGGCCTTTGATGTGCAGTATTTCGGGTTAGATGTGCCGAGAGCTATATATTTGTGAGCGGATAGGAACATCGGTTGAGTGGACCATGCCAGGGTGGGATGGTGGTCACAGACCAGAACTAGTGCTAGGTGATGTCCGTAAGGATGAGGTGTTGACCTGGTATACGGAAATCCCAGAAGCCATCAACGAGATACACTCAAAGGTGGCTTATGGGAAAAACTACGAGGCGCTACGCAAGAGTGCAATAAAAGTCGGTAAGAAGTTTTACAATATCCAACCTTTTTGTGATACTCGTTTTGCTCAGGCCGAGAGAAAGGTGTATAAGAACTTTATTCTCAAAGTTCTATTTAGCCAGCGTGACACACTTTCAAGAGAAAGTGCAGAATGGAAAGGACGAGGAGAGGGCTTATGCAACCAAGTTTTAGCCGAGATGTACAAACTGATATTTGTGGTCACAGTTCAAGGACTCGCGGACTTGCTCCGCAAAGTGAAGGAGGTCTCCTTATTCCAGCAAACAGTAAACACACTGCCTTGGGAGGTGACAGAAAAAGAGGCACAGTTTGCCCACAACTTTGATGAGGTTTACACAAAACAGCCGGTCAGAGGCATCTAACTCAAGAGGTTTTGGTCATGGAAACTTTTGTTCACTGGAATGGTCCTGCAGCTCAACACTCCGATGCACTTTTGAAGGACGCGTTAGATCGTCATTTTAAAGGGGAAAATGGCATTTTACTGCTACAGATTCCCGGGCCAAGTTACATGAAGTTTCAGAAGTGGTTGATAGACTTAAAAAAAGTTTTTAACCGCGGAGGCGGTTTGAGACAAAAGTGTGAGATTTATTTTTTTTGATATTCCGGTGCGAACATGTCAAAATAATACGTGTGTTCAAGGATTTTTTCACCCGAATTTTTTTTGGGGTGCTGTAAGCGTGGGGGTTTTAATCGTTACCGCCTATATAAGTCTCAACCTGTAACAATAATTGTAACTTGAAACCTCGAACTGAAAACGCGAGTCGCGAGAGAATTGCGAGATCGCGAAATCGTCTATCGGTAAAATCGTCACGACCGTAGATTTACTCTGCACTGGTCTGGAGTACGAGTACGCGTGAAGTGACCCCATAGGCTTTCGCGACCTCTGTCGAGAAAAACTGCCTTGTCACTCATCTGATCCAATGAAAAACTGTTGCATAATTTTAAACCAATAATCTGGCCGCGATGCAGAGAATAAAAAATATAAAGATGCCGTGAAGATCTTGGTCACGAAAATTGCGTCCCATCCTAAAGTTATGAGGTGGCAGACCCCACGCATGCCCCACAGCCCCGTAATTCTAGGACTTAAATCACTCCATCTGAACCGTTCAATAAATTTTGTATAATATCTTTGTTTAATCTTGCGTTTCACAGTCACATGTCGGTGGCTTTTCGCGTTGTGTGCTTGCGTCTGACCATGACCTCTGTGTCTGTCTGACCTCTGCTGGTTGCAATGGACTGTCGTTTTGAACAATCTCCTTGCTTAATTGTTATTTGTTAAATATGCAATTTGAAGTAAGCCGGAACGCTTCCCCCCCCGCAGTGTGCCCCGCCCAGTGAAGTAAAGATCTCTAAGATTATGTATTAATCTAAGTATCCTATTGCTATTAAATATTATCACATAATCATACTGAGTGGGTTGGTACCCGTTTCGCCTAGGATGATAACGTATATCGCATCTTTGGAGGTTTCAAAATCCTGAAATTCTGCCCGCTTTACCCAAATGAACGCGTCAGCCCACTGCGAAATGTGTGGCTGACTGTTCACTCTGTGCAATTTATTCCGGAAAGATAACGCATACGAAATATTATTTTTGCTAACGCTCCCCTCATCCCATGCGCATACTCGCTTGCAGGCGAGAGCGCGGATGGAATAAATCCTTGCGGAAATGTGGACGCGGTTGCCATCCGCGTTTCCGCTAGAGGTAACGGCGCACTGTGAGCTGCTCAAAATATGTTGCATATGCGTATGTGATATATGTGACATGTTGTGCAGTGCTGTATGCGTCTCTGCTGGGCGTGAGTCGAGATGGCTGGCTCGACCCACGCCCATTACCCCCCCCTACCCTCACAAGAACCGTTCAGCATCCTGATTACTGCACGGATCTTGCTCGCGCAAAAAATATGTTGTTTCTAACACGTATTAGAACTCATATGCAAAGTTATGCTGTGTTTGGTATACGCGAGTATACCGAAAACAGCAGCCGCTGGAGAGTAACTTACGGGGCGCTGTCCAGGTTAAGAAGGTTAGCGTCTCTCACTCTCGCAATCTTACTTGACCCAAAAGCTTTGTATAAATGCCATTCCATACCAAATGCAGCGTACGCCACCCGCGATCGCTTTATTACTGTACACAGGATTGAATCAAACATTATAATAATTTTTGTTTACGGTCAAGATGGATCAAATTATAGAGCATTAGACTAATAGTAAAAAACGGCAGTTTATTGCGCCACATCGACAGACATGTCGGACGTCTGATATTTCAGACCTCTACTCGCCAATAGTAGGGATGGAAGATGGATACGGTAGGAATATTTTGCTTCAGATAGCTCATATTTAATATTTGCTGTTTTCTGGACCAATTTCAGCCGTCGCAATTCTTTTGATCGGATTGTAACATGTGTCCATGCTCGAGTTTGGGTCGTCTCAGGGCACTGTCGCGATAGGGGATCATGAGATATTGGATTTGGCCATAGGATGGTTGTGTCGCGTGGATTCGTCGCAACCCCAATTCTGCCCTAAGCCACAACCTAAACTTTAATCGTCTGTATCTCGCGATTTTGAGCTCTGACACTTTTGTCTCAAATCGCCTCCGCGTAAGCCGTACCTTGCGCCTCGACAGCAAGTTCTCATTTATGTAGGTAGTGTGCCTGTCACAGCATGAACATGAAATGTTGAAATCCACATTCCATTAATCTGTTAAAGTGAGATATTGTATGGGAGAGAAGTATTGTTTATTATAGTTGATTATGCTACCCTGCATCCACATTTGCCTACGTGTCTTGATAGTTGATTGTTGATGTCTGTCACCATATAGATGGCGATAATACACAACGAAGAGAGAATATTCTCGAGTACGTGAAAGTATAAACTAATCTATTGAGACATAGCATGATTTTTGAAAAAGAATATTCCTTTTTTCAAAAATTTCAAAAAACGGCCTGAGATACATTCAGATGTGACACCACCAGCTGAAATAGAGCTGCAAATATGAATAACAGTCTGAAAGCTGAGATGGCTGGGGTAGCCGATGAAGTCTCCCAAGGGAGGTAGCCGTCTGGTCTGCTGCCGCCACCTGCCATACGAGCCTTAAAGATAAATCTGGTAGGCTTTACCTGCTCCTGTAGGGTCGGGTTTAAACGGCATAGATAGTACAAATAGTGTAGTAAGGTACCGAGCTTCTGCTGGGGGTGTCGCTAATACAAGCTTCTCCTGACTAACCATATTATCACCAACTTCCTTATTCATAGCCTCGAGCCAGTCAGCAGCCTGCGGTGATGACATGACTTGCTTGACACCGTGAGGCATCTTCAGCTCCGGTGCTGAGGCCTCAAACATATGAATGATAGTAGTAGTAGGAGCATCACTGAGAATCTGCTCCATGCTGCTGAAACTGCCAAACATATACTCTGCTCTGAGATCACTGCTCGGAAGCTGTCTGAGAATGGAAGGTATGCTGCTGAATGGGTAAAAGGGAATATTACTAGCTTGGCAGGCAGGTCAATGTGCCAGCCAGCTGGTCCGTCGGGGCAGGGCTCCAGGATAACACCGTAGGGTCTCGTGTTGCCTCTGTGGGTGGAGATAAGAGCGCTGTAGACTGGTGCCCTGACTGACTGACGGGCCTTCACAATAGTCCAGATAGGGTAGTGTTCATACCATTCAGTTTTCTGTATGTAGCAGTAGTCCAGATAGTGTAATAGGTCCCGGTAGTGCTGACCATCCACTATCTGGGATACATATCTGACTGCCAGAGTCCAGGAAACTGTACCATCTGTCTGAAGAAGCTGAACACATGCATGTGACTCCTCACCGTCAAAGAAAGAACCAATAGCCTGAACCCTCGAACCTGCGGTGCCGAGGCTGTCACTAAAGGGCTGATGTCTGTCAAACGAGGCATCATATTCCAGCTCTCTGCCTGATGCGGGTCTGGGAAGGGACCGAAGACCTCTCCCATATCCTGATGATTATGAATCCCGTGAGGCTTGCCGACGTAGTGTACTGTATTTGTCTCTGTATCCAGTATCTTATAGGTAAGAGAGCTGACTGATGCACCGACAAGGCGGCCTGACCAGACTGTCCTTTGAGATTTCTGGGACATGCCTGGCTGTCTGGAATTCCTCTGCTGCTGAGACATGATGACAAAGCAATTCTGACCGAAGACTTTCAGTTTACCATAGTCATAGTGGTAGCCTCTGATCTGATGAAATCATGGGGTATTAGAGATATTCTTATGAGTTGACATATTCCATACGAAGCCAGCATGGGTAGCAGCCAAAGGCCAGTAGTCTTCGGGCATACCAGCCGCCAGAAGTAATGATTTTGACATATATCTCTGATATCTTGCCAATGGCATTCTCTGCATGAGGATTATCTGTATGTACTGTAGGTGATGATTTCTGGTGTAAGATACGATGCTTCTGATAGAAACCCACACACTGCGGGTCACCCATCTCTGGCGCACAGTCGGTACGGAGTGTGATAGACTGCGGTGCATAACCCATAGCATGCAAGCTGCCGTAGAAGTGTACCAGACAGGTATAGTATTCTAATTTCTGTACGAAGGTGTAGACAAACCGGAATCTGCTGACATAGTCAATGAACTGACACCGGTACAGGTGGCCGCTGTAGCCTGCCGGTGTGACAGGTCCAGTCATATCTGCAGCCCACTTCTGGCTGGGCTGAATAGCCGCTGATCTCAATTCGTCATGATGGCCACAGATAAAATTCTGCTTCAGCTTATACACAATCATACAACACACTGCATATAACTGAGAGCAGGTCGGCATAGATGCAATAGCTCGCCTGGATAGCAGAGGCCGACCGAGCCGAATGCCAGGTAAGTCATAGAGTCTGAGCAGACTGCCTGTAGACCCGTGTCCCATAACTGCATGGAACTCCACAAAAGGACTGACCCGAACAGGTGCATTCCTATTCCTGAACAGGATACATATCTCAAACGAAGTGCCATCAATAAAGACTCTGCCAGGACCGCCATCTGAGCCAGCCAGCGGTGTCAGTGGGTGACTAGATGCATAGCAGGTATGCTTCTGTGAGAAACTGAAGATCTTCTTACTGCCTTTAGGATCACTACATTCGCTCCTCTACCAGACGAACACAGCAGTCAAATTTTATATCGTTATAAATCGTAGGATTTATCCGATATAATCTATCGAGCGGGAATTCTGGGAACAGTGAACAAAGCGCTCAATATATTCCATGCATCCTCGATCTCGTTGGATATGGATCTCTAATTTTATTCTTTTCATCGGACGAAATGCAAAATTCAAGAATCAGACGCAGATGGGACACGCCATTCGATTGGACCGCGTCGTGTGCACAGCCGCAGCCGCATTGTTATCACGCCTGGCGACAGTTTCGCATATGCTTTATTACGTTGTCTCAACAGCTTGAAGCAGTCGCAAACGCTGAATGTCACAGTCAACAGTGCCGTTCGTTAGTTATTAAGTATGGACAAGCAAGTTATCGCTTGCCCTCCCCAACTTTGTTGCGCTACTGCAGGCACACCTCCTTGTGATTTTCATCACAATACATGCAGTGCAATTGTTTTCAACGTTCGTAACGCATATACATACATTCACAAGGGAAATACATTTTTTAGCTCTTGATTGACCCCATCCGCAACCGCATCAGCTTCGTTTGCAGTCGCGACTGCAAGCTAAGTTGATGCGGTTCAAGATAGGGTCGACTAATTCACGACAGCCGAGGGGTGTTCGTGCGTTCTAGCGCAAGAACCTTGGCAGATATATTCGTATCAATAATATGAATATATCCCGTAAGTTTCAGGTCATACCTTGAAGCATACTTCAAACAGTTACAAATTGGCATGAGGCGTTTTGGGTTTGAGTTTTGAATTACCCAAACCCAAAACTGCCTTACATAACTGGGGATGTCGTGCACTCCAACTCACGAAACCTGGCAGATATATTCATAACAATATCATGAATATATCCTGGAAGTTGCAGGGCCTGCCGTCAAGCATACTTCAAACAGTCACGTCTTGACAAGAGGCGTTTTGGGTTTGGGTTTTGAATTACCCAAACCCAAAACTGCCTTGCAGAATTGGAGTTATCGTGCACTCCAACTCACGACAGGGCACATATCTTATGGGGACTGGCCGGCCCGGGGCCGAGAGCAGCGCCCAAAAAGAGCTCCGGGCCAAAAGCGGGCCGGTCGATTTTTCATCCTTAAGTATGGAAAACATTTGAAAATTAGCAAAAACACGTGTTTTTTTTTAATTCCGGGCCGAGAGTCATTCTAGGAAGATATGTGCCCTGACTCACGAAACCCGGCAGATATATTCATAACAATATCACGAATATATCCTGGAAGTTGCAGGGCCTGCGGTCAAGTATGCTTCAAACAGTCGCATCTTGACAAGAGGCGTTATGGGTTTGGGTTTTGAATTACTCAAACCCAAAACTGCCTTGCAGAACTGGGGTTGTCGTGCACTCCAACTCACGAAACCCGGCAGATATATTCAAAACAATATCATGAATATATCCTGGAAGTTGCAGGGCCTGCGGTCAAGTATGCTTCAAACAGTCGCATCTTGACAAGAGGCGTTATGGGTTTGGGTTTTGAATTACCCAAACCCAAAACCGCCTTGCAGAACTGGAGTTATCTCTTCGATCAGCGCTATGGGCAGCGGGAGTACGCGGTGGGGGACCTCGTCTGGGTAGATGCCAGGCACCTCACGGAAAAGCTCATGGACAGGTCCCTTTGCAGGAAGCTCAGCAAGCGCTGGCATGGGCCGTTGGCGGTGACAGAGCGGTTCTACAGTGACATGCAGGCGGGTCTTCCAGAGGCGTACCGAGGTGCCCCGGTGGCTTATTGACTGCAGCTCCCCCCACGCTGGCGTATACACGATGTGTTCGCACAACATCGGCTGAAGCCATACGTGGGAGGGGCAGATGCGTTCGCGTCACGCCGACAGCCAGCGATCCCAGAGGCGGTGATAGTTGATGGACAGCGCGAGGCCCATGTGGATCGCATCCTGGCTCGACGAGGTCGCATCTCCCGAGGATTCAAATAGATTGTGGAATGGAAGGTACGCTGGACGGGCTACTCAAAGGCTCACGATTCGTGGAGGACTCGAGACAAGCTGGAGCGTGGAGCACCTCTGCAGCAGCTGAAGGACTTTGAGACCGAACATCTGGCTATGGAGGGCCATGTACGCGACGCTGCATTACGTCGTCGAGAGCAACGTCGTGATATACCCAGTTCTGCCGCGGTGGCGTCAGGTGCCTCTTTAGCCTACCTGTTGGCGAGACCCTGGGAGGAGGAGTTTGAGAACCCCGCCGACGAATGCCTTCCTTGGGAACAACGTTGAATGACGAGCGAGGGCGAGGTCACTTATGTCACTACCCTCGCTGCACTTGATACTCGGCCAGTACGGATATTGGTATTGTTCAGTGGAACAGGCTCCGTAGAAAGGGAGTTTGCCCGCTGCTTCCCAGCCTCGAGATCGGTAACTCGAGACGCTGACCCGCTTTGGCGGCCGACTCACGTGACGGCCATTGAGAGCTGAGATTATTGGAGGTATCCCCCAGGGTACTTCGACGTGGTATGGGCAAGCCCCCCTTGTACCCAGTACAGCCAGGTCCGCACCACTGGAGGTCCGCCTGATTTCGTCACAGCGGACGCGTGCGTACAACGCACCCTAGACATCATCGAGTATCTTCGACCTCAACACTGGTTCGTGGAGAACCCGATGGGCCGTTACCCTGACGCGCTGCGTTTCAGGCCAGTGATGAGTCATTTACCGGCGCCCCTCACTTGCACCTATCTACTGCATGTATGGGAAACGATACATGAAACCTACGTGTATATGGACGAGCTCGCCTCCGCCCGGACCCTTGCTGCAATGCACTGCAGCGACTCCTTGTTCGCATCGACGTGCAACAGGAGTTCACCCTGATACCGCACAACTGATGGGACCTAGTGGTCATCGGAAGGGGATGCAGAAGTCACACGCAGTGTATCCAGTTCCCGAGGGTCTACTGCGGCATCTGTTCCAGCACTTGACTTTTGGAGGTGCAGGAAAGTAAACGATGTTGCGGTCATAACCCTCGGACCGAGTGCAACCGATATACGGCAAGCAGAGTTTCTGAAGACGAAGACTGAAGACCTGCCTTAGATATCGGTTGTGTGCGGTTGGGTGAATCCGGGATGAGCGTTGGCAGCGTGATCCTTGTTGAAGCCCTCCTGCTACGCTGATGAGCAGAGGAATCACGAGACCCCTGTACGCTATTGTATGTGTGAATTATGCTTTAGTCGTGGTTTCAGGGGAAAGTCCACTCCTAACGGGGGGAGAGTTGTGCCAGGAGGCACGACGTACCTGCTGAGACACCCAGGTTAGGGGGGTCTGATTTTGATGAGAATAAGAGTAGCGAACTATTAGGGAAATTAGTGAGTGGATGTGACATTGCCTGAGCGAACAGTTGGGGAAAATAATATGTGAGCTCAGAGGAGAGAATAATAAAGAGAGGCAACTGAGTTGGCCTCTCAGACTTGGACAGCAGATGAAATAACATTTATGCTGTCTGGGTTTTTGTGAATAAGAACATACAGCAGTATACAAAAGATCCGATAATATGTGATATACTGCTTGCACTGTAGTTAGATAAATAGCACTGAAAGTACCCCCTGGCAGGGACACCTCTTCAGGTCCGCAACCTTAATTTCGTACCTCCTCCGAAGCCGGCTGGCAAAGTCATGTCCTCCTTCCCCATCTTAGCGGTATACGAACAACAAATGTCGAAAAAGAAATCTCTCACCAAAGGTCTAAGTCTGCCCCTCAACTTGTCCGAAACCGTCTGACCGAGGTGGGACACCAACCATAGTAGTCTCAGTTCTTCTGGTACCTTGCCGTACAAACAGTCTTTCCTGTGTGGCGGCAAGAACATGCTCTTAACCATATTGCTTGTCATCCTGACGGTGCGGTCTGGCCGCAAGAGCCCTTCAATCTTGCCTGCTAATTGTTTGGCCTCTTCCTCATACGACCTTGTCATAGCCGGGCATTTACAGAAGATGTGATGCTCATTTGCCACCCGCCTCCCCATCCTGCACGTGTAGTGGGCAATATACCCATACTTATACCAGTTGCACGTATGCGCAAGCTATATTGACTGAGCGCCGGTAAGATCAAGCATTGACGCAGTCTGTATGATCTTTCGATCCTTGAAATTCCACTAGTTGAGCATCTTTATGAAATTCAGCTAAGCTTCGAGTCAAATACACTCTCAACGTGCACTTCGGTGATTCTGAAAGACGATCAATATCACTAATGAATATCTATTATGTATCACAATCTCCGGTTGATATAATCATCGATTTCTTTGACGTCCCAGTTTCGCTCTAAGTCCTCTGGAACGAAAAACCCTTGATCTGTTTTCTCTGTGCAGTTGGCAACGATAGTGGAAGATATGCCGACCGAAAACCTCGGGGGGTTCATCTTGTGCGACCCTGGTTGAATCCTTGTATTAGAAACTAGCAGCCTAGTAGTAATACGTTGTAAGTAATTATGCTAATATTTCTTAAGGGTGTAATCGGTTTTTCTTTTTGTATATTTATCCATCTGAAATGCTCGCTTGCTTGCTTGCTACTTCTTGTATGCCTCGTGCTATATGAATGTCCCCAAGTGATCGTATAATACACCTGTGTTTTATGTAATACTCACGGTACTACTCGTTTAGTTATTTTGTTTTTCAAGTCATAATCGCGGTAACATTCGTTTGTGTTCCCCCTAGCTTATTTTCATTTTCGGAAATTTTCTGTGAATTTTCACGACAGAAATGAGCGTGGCGCTCATGTTTGTCGCAGGTGCGACAAACATGAGCGCCACGCTCAACTCTGTCGCACGATATAATTACAATTATGTCGCACGGTGCGACAAATAAAAAGACCTCGCGACAAAAAATGAAGTGCTACCCAACATAATTATCTTGTTGTTGTAGGTACCACGAAGACATGAGAATGGTCCTTGAGGGCTTTGACAAGGCCCGAGAGGCGGTGCATTCACCATGTGCGTGCATTTCGGCGACATGTTGCCCACGGGTTCGAAGGAGCATAGGCGAAAGGCGGTGGGGAACACGGGAATGGTTTGCACTATTGCAAAGGCGGGGAGGTCGACATCAACTTTCGCCGAGGGCTTGTTGTGTCCGCGGGTGGGGGATAAGCATGCCATGGAGTGCTTGAGAGGGAGGTGCGAGAAGTGTGGCGGCTTGGCCAACTTCAAAGTGTGTGACAGTGAGGTGCAGCATGAGGCGCAAGTGCAGTGGTCTTGTTATGAGACTTGCGGCACAGGGCAGATGTACGAGGATGGTAAGGAGATTCGGCGACTGCAGTTTGTGCAGAAGAAGACGAAGCTGGCCGCCTTGATCGCCAAGTTGCAGGCGCTGTTGCTGGGGCACGAGCCGGGGGCTTCGCCAACCTGTCAGTGCAAAGGGGAACTTCTTAGTGAATAGCGCGGCCGCAGGACAACCGGAGGCATGGGCGTGGAAGAAATTGGAAGGCTGCGGGGATTGCGCGTTTCTGCGGCCATATGCATATCACACTTTCATGGCATTACACCAGCAGCGGCAGTTTCAGACTTGCGTGAGGGATTTGCCACTGGGACATGCGGTGCTCTTGTTTGACTTCTCGGAGAATCATTCATTGAACATTCCTCGAGAAGTGCAAAGTCTGCATTGGGTGGTGAAGCAGGCGAGCATATTAGTCTGTGTGGTGCGGAGACATGCGTGCATGGCCGTGGATGGGGCGGAACCAACCGCGGAGAACCCAGTGCTGGTGAAGGCTTACGTGTACTTGCTGAGCGATGACCGGAAGCACGATCACCGCTTCATTCAGTACATGCGGGAGTTGATCATCAAATACTACTTCATCGGGCGGGGGATCGCAAAGCCCTTGTTTATCCACGAGTGGGCAGATGGTTGTGCGGGACAAAATAAGTGCGCGGCAGGGTTTGCAGATGTGGCGAACAGCAAATACGAGTGGTTATTAGGTGTACCTTGCCAACGGAACTTCTTTGAGACGGCCATGCCAACGAAGGGGGAGCAGGATGGGGCGGGGGCGCATGTCAAGCACGCAGTGGCGGTGGCGGTCATATCAGAGGGTGACAAGTGGTATGCCCGCATCAATTGCGCTGCAGACCTGCATGCGTTCTGTTGCGAGAGATTGAGCCGACGTGCGGATAGCAGTTACGCCAAGGCAAGAGCGAGCTTCAATCAACGGTTTTTTTACTTGGTACCAGAGGACGCACTGCACGAGGAGGCGGGAGGATTGCATGCGGTGGATCACAATGCTGGTGCAGCATACCAGGCGGTGGATGGGACGCAGCGCTTGCATTCTGTAAGGGGGGGGGAGGGCGAGGGGAAGTTGATGGTACGTGAGCGTACATGCTATTGTGTGAATTGTTATGCGGAGTGTGTGCGCTCCATTCCGGACTCGGAGGGATGCTTGGAGACGTCCCACGTGGATGCGTGGAGAGATGTGGAGTTGCGGCCGGCTACGGGCGCGGCCGCCGTGAGGATTCGCGGCATGGTGGAGGAGTATGCGGCGGGTGTGAGTGTAGCCGTGCGGCGTGGTAGCATCATGAACAGACTATTGGGAATAAATGAATCTCGATCGTCGTCTAAAAACCTTCATTTTGACACAATTTTCGTCGTCTAAAAGTTATTGCCACGTCATCTGGAAAGTGCCACATAAGCGACATGTAAGCGACACGTAAGTCGTCCCGCAATTTTTATTACAAAATATTACTCGAATTATTTATTTGTGCATGATGCTTTCGTACTCGGCGAGTCCCGGTAGATCTTTTTGTTGCATTTTTGTTCATATGCGTGCATATCATGTACAAGTATGCAAATATGGGCACATCCATGTGCAATTTAGGCCAGCATGCACGGTACACGTTTATGAATGTGCGTATATAGGTGCTTCAATTCCCGTAAAATAAGTTGCAACTGAGATGGGTACTAGCATATGATACACAAATCTATATCATCATACAAATTTATTCAAAACACACCAAATATTTGTCTATGATGTCTTCTAGGCAAGAGATTTCGATCATTTCACAGTGCTAAGGCTACTATATTGCTGATACCATGTTTCTCCTTGGGGTGTCCCCGATCATAAATCGTTAGCTATGATCCATCTCCCGAGCCCATTCGTTGTACTGTCGAGTTCATCTTGTTGAAGTGTTCTTCTCGTAAAGGTCATGCATTGGCTTACTTTGGCAAATAGACTTTCTTCACGGGGAACCGGGTTGAAATAGGAGCGACCAGAGCGCAAATATTTATCAACAATGAGTATCACGCGTGCAGCAAGCCGGCATGTCTTGTAGACATCGGGGAAACGATTCAAAATTCCATCGGTTGCCGGCGCGTTTGATAAGCTGTCGATGGCCCACACCCCAGCGTTTGACAGGTCATCGTAACGGAGCAACACACTGATATTTACCAACGGAACATTGGGCACATGGAGCATGGAAAGGAATGGGGAGCAAGTATCATCGCCACATCGAATCTGCCATTCCAAGATGAGAAGTGAGGAGGATTCTGAACTTTCAGTCGAATTGAATCGCACATGTAGAACATGTTCGTGGGGGGACTCGGGCAGTGGAGTTAAAAGGATGGTGTCCAGCGCGAACATTTTGAGGTGGTCCGCGATTAATTTCGGAGACATGCACATTCCGCGAGGTGCCACCATTTCAGGATACTTTTGATGATAAATGCTCTGTAGGCGTAGCGGGGAGACATCGGCTCGGTGAATTAAAAGACGAAGGTTGGCGTCCTCCATAAAAAGAATGTAGGCGGTAAGAAGAGAGCGGGTGATAGCGTTGCCGCAAGGGACTAGCCCAACACTTAGCGCGGGTTGCGCACGCTCGATTATTGTATCATTGAACTGTACGCAGACACATCTTATTCGGCAGAGATTCCCGAGATACATACATAACGGTTCATTGGAATGATCGATTTTGTAAGAAGGAATGTCCTGAAAGATTTTTAACAAGACGTTGTTCGGAAGATGCATTATTTAGGGTTTTATGTATGAAGGTGCGTATGTCAGAAGAAACAAGGGGAAATGAATCTTCAAGGGTCGGGCAAGAGCTTTTGTACCTGGTCGTGAATGGGCCGCAGGTCGTGCAAGAGTAGTGTACTTTTTGTCCAATCAGATTCGTATATCCCGCACATGCGGGATCACTTAGTCGCCGATTCCCGTATGCAAATATGGGTACATCCATGTGAAATTTAGGTCAGCATGCACGGTACACGTTTATGGATGTGCATATTCGGATGCTTCAATTCCCAGAAAACAAGTTGCAACTGAGATGGGTACTAGCATATGATACACAAATCTATATCATCATACAAATTTAATCTATATACACCAAATAATTGTCTAGGATGTCTAGGAGCACATAAATAAGGGTAAGTGTTGGTGTATTAAGCTAGCAGAATAATACATTAATGTAAGTATCTAATGTGAACTTGCAAATATAAAATAAAGACTGTACACAAGCGTATATGTTTCCTAACGGCAGTTGCACCACTTTCCATCATCATCATTCTCGGGAGAGGCATCGGCGCCGATCAACTCGGGAATATAGTCCGTGGGAACCGGCATTGTCACTGGGGTTCCTATGTCAGCGACGCCTTGCTCGTCGGAGTATACATGCTCATCCAACAGTTGAAAATACCATAGTTCCCGCGTTTCGCGGATAAACCTCCACTTCGCGTAAGCGGGGTCATGTCTAGGATGCAGCGCAGGATCGACGAACAGTTCCTCGCGAATTAGAAACAAATTCCAGGATTGGCACACACGACATTTTTCGAATTCTATGTGCAGTCGTTCAAGCTGAACAGGTAAGTCTGCAGGGAAATGAGGTGCATTCATATTGGAGGTAGCGTGTTATGTAATCGCAAGCGCCACACTATAATACCTGCAGATGGCAATGCTTGCAAGGTAAGTAGCAGGTGTTTGAAGGTATGGTTGAAGGTGCGTATGTCAGAAGAAACAAGGGGAAATGAATCTTCAAGGGTCGGGCAAGAGCTTTTGTACCTGGTCGTGAATGGGCCGCGGGTCGTGCAAGAGTAGTGTACTTTTTGTCCAATCAAATTCGTATATCTCGCACATGCGGGATCACTTAGTCGCCGATTTTTTAATCAAAGACAAAAACACAACCGAGGCAGAAAACCCCATACACAGGCACATCAGCATATCGGCAAGAAACACAAGCCATTGACGAATGAACATTATACACTTCTACCACATTGTTAACATATGTTTAAGTATACTATTCTTATCGAAAAGTAGTCGAAAACCCTCGGGAGGTTGCAATCCTAAGTGCTCGAAATCAAAGTGGAATCAAGATAACATTCTGACTCGTAGCCGCCGTGGTTTCAATTGCCGCGACAGGTAACGTCGACGGTAACGTTACGGCTGAACCTGTCGGAACTTGAACCGAAAGGCAAGGTCGTTTCGAAACACACATCGAAAATACCCCAACGTGCATTTGTTGCCTTCCGCATTCCTGCACATATAACATTCATTGTAGTTCCTCCACAACATTCGAACAGTCATACCATGAGGAAGATAGTCAAAATTCCTCATTCTCATTCTGGGGGCAGTAGGGCATGTTGCATACATGCCAAGAACATAGGCAACAATACATTCTCGCTTGGATGGCATGGTTGGTTGAGGTGGCAGGTAAAGAAAGTAAAGTGCCAAGCTGAAAAGTGAGTTGTGAGGACAAGGTAGGTGCTTAAATACCTCAGTAGTGTGGCCGCCGTGATTTCAGTTGGCCTATCAAATGACCTCTTTCAAGTGGGTCGGATCGAAGGCCCGCATGTCACAAACATAGCATGTCACAACATTGGAAATGTGAAACGTCGATAATAATTTCATTCAAAATATGTTCGAATACAATCATATTTAACGGTGTTCCAACGATAAGTCAATTTGCTCAATGACAAAGCTATATGCTGTCGCTATATAGCATCAATTCATCCGACGGAACTTGACCCAAGAGCTAAGCTCCTCTCTGAACACACGACAAAAAAGGCTGAGTGAGCATTCCATGCCTTCGCCGTCGACGCATTGCGTATTGTAGTTCTCCCACAACTTTTGGATAGTCATACCCGGCGGAAGAAGAACTGTACTGCTGCATGGGTAATACTCCCCGTGATTTTTGGCAAACTGGTCGATGTACGTGAAAACAGACTGCCGCTTGGATGGCATGACTATGGTAGAAGTAGAAGCAGGTGCGTCGCTGACGGGAAAAAGGGGCAAATGAGTAATTTAGGCAAGAAATAGAGCTTATGATCTTGGAAAGTCTTGGACCTGCCGAATTATTAGCCTATCAGATACCCGGTACTAGTCCGCTCGGATCGAAGGACCTACAAGTACATATCTACTATTACTTTGCGACGAAGGCGTGTCTGCGAAGTCCATGATTATTCTGTCTGCATTGTCAATCATTCTATGAAAGCAACCTCTGAAGTATGATTTTCGGGCACCTTAACTTGCAGATGCACATCATCAACCGACCAAACGGAGTGAGACGGTAAAATGGATAAGAATATACAAAATCTGGAGCGTGTAAGTTGGAGTATACAAACTCCATCCTTGCTGTATACTTCTGAAAGTGAGGGGTTTTGAAAATTGTGGCGTCCCGCATTTCAATGCGCACCGAGGTAACGATTTGCCCGCCAGATATCTGCTGTCTCACGATGGGGCGACCCTTTGGCCGACCTGCAAAACATGCGACGCATTGGATTTCCCAAAAGTATAGAAACTGCAGGTAGTCCCCATAGGACCAAGCACTCATGGAATTCCGTTCTGCTGGATGCCGCGTATCCCCCGGGTACTTATTAAACAAAGGTCGGCATCTTGCATATGGCTGTCCTAATATATGACCCCTTGGAAAACGACAGAAAAACTTATGCCGTGCGTAATCAGCTTTCCGACAAGTTTGGGGGGCTTTGCAGTAATTCGCAAGATAGCAGCCGGTACACGTTGCAAGTTGTGAACGATCTTGAAGCCCGCAGTGCAGGCAAACTGGGTACAAAAATTTCATCCGTAAAGGCAGATTATCATGCACGCTTGCGTCATACATTTGAAATTGTATCTTATGGTCCTCTTCCATCGATTTCTTGAGCGCTAGTTCTGAGGGCGAGGACTCTTCAGGGAACCATAGTAACCAAACGTTTTTATCTGGATTTTCCTTCCGCAAAGTAGCAAGTATTGTCATTGGAATTGATTGAACTGAGATGGATGGGAATAAAGGTGCGTCGATGAAGTGTCGAGCGGGGAAATGATTTTGGAAGAGAGGGGAATAGGTTTCATACCTCAATGGTCGTCGTGGTACCGCTCAACTTCATTTAACCAATATAATCAGGCAATCACAATGAAAGCGGAGGCATGTCACCCGCCCCATAAATGACATCGGTTCCACAACAACATATGTCGCCCATACCTTTGGAGAATATACTTTATTTACAATTGTCATATCAAGATATACCATACGTGTTTCATCAGCGTACTTCTGCACTGAGACAATAGGTTATTAAGACTATCAACAAATATTGACCTAGGTGCTGGCACCATGTCCTAGCAGGGAAATCATCATTGCCTAGCGAGCTTTACCGTCTACGTCTCTTGTTGTGATCGGATTCCGGCTTTCCGCCTTGTGCCGCTTGCCGCTTAGGTATAGGCCCCGCCGCGGCGGCTGCCTGTTGCTTGGCGGCCTTCTCGGCATCTGCCTTCTCTTTCTTGGCGGCCTTGTTGGCCTCGGCCTTCTGTTTCTTGGCGGCCTTCTCGGCATCCGCCTGTTGCTTGGCGGCCTTCTCGGCATCTGCCTTCTCTTTCTTGGCGGCCTTGACGGCCTCGGCCTGCTGCTGCTTGGCGGCCTTGTCGGCCTCGGCGGCCTCGGCCTGCTGTTTCTTGGCGGCCTTCTCGGCCTCGGCCTCCTGCTGCTTGGCGGCCTTTTCCGTTTCCCTCATTTCGACCGCCGTCTTCTTCTCCCGCTCCTTCTCGACTTTCTCTTGCTCTTTACGATGTGCCTCTCTCTGCCTTTTCACCTCGTCGTATTCCTGCTTGCTCAACACTTCGTCGGCCAAAGAAAAAAATCCATCAGGAAACCTAATGCGCTCTTTCGCTGAGTCGACCATACCTTGCTCCCTGCATCCAAGACACCAGCACTTGTTAAAACCGATATACAAAGTATTTTTTCAAAAAAAAATGGATGTAGACATGAATGCTTACCTATCGAAAGCGACGGAACCCAATCCCAACATGTTGGCGGCTACCGAAGTGGTCCCGGAACCGCAGCACGCATCCAAGATGAAGTGATGTTCGTGATGAAGAGGTAACACCCCCTCGTACGCAGATTTCCCCCTCGCTTCCCCCTCTAACTCAGGACCTCGCATATGGATATTGATGATGTCGTGGATGAGCTTCAGCGGCTTCTGGTGTTTGTTAATTCTTTTTCCCTCGGAGTTATTGGCGAATTTCGACGAGTGTACAGGGGCATATTCCCAGGTGTTGGTTCGGCAAGAAGCCAAGAACTGCTTATCGACGACATCACTATCCGCATTCTCCTCCTCACCGAGAACTCTAATCAAGTTCTTCATCCAGGGAAGCCTTTTATGAACGGCTGGGTGGGTTTCGTCTGCGAGAGCAATCAGCGCTGCTTAGTCAGATTGCCCATGCTTAGACGCCAAAAGGCAATCACAGAATTGTACGTAACTTAACATCTACGGACCTGTAGGTGTTGCTTCCTTGACGTAGTAACACAAGACAAAGCACTCCATACGGTTGGCGTAGTTCCGTGGCGCAACGCCGGATTCCAAGGTCATCATGTTCGATCTGCTCAAAGGTTTCACCCAGAACATCTTTTCGGCGTTCCCGTGGCAAAACTGCTTGGCGGCTTCGAAGAACTCGTGGTGTTGTTGGAAGCCACAGAAACATCCCCCTACCCAATCATCACACGTGGTCAAATTGTTGAAGTTGTGTAGGAATTGCTTGAACTCTCCTGCTAAGAGAGGTTTCGGGATCCATTTCTTGTTCGAGTCCAGAGCATACTCGCAATCCATAATGAAACCGGTAAATGGAAGCCTGGGAAGAGTCGTGAAGGATTCAGGTGATGCGGGCTCCAGCAGAAAGTCCTTCTTGAAAACCACTTGCGGAATCTTGTGAGTGTAGAAGTAGTCATCGTCGTCGACTTGCTGGCCCTCGGGAACGTTTGACAATATTCGATAACTCACACCTGTGTGCAATGTAAACGATTAGTAATTACATAGCTACGGTGCACAAATGGAATATGAAACCGAGATACGCACCTGGAAGATCATTTAGGAGGTTTTCCGCAGTCGATGCTGTCGTCGACCCGATTTTCAGCAACATCCTGCTCTCGATATTATTCCAGTAGAACTTTATATCCTTCGGAATGTTTTTGATCAGTTTCTCTATCTTCTCCTCGTGCCGCTGTTTTTCTTTTGCAGGCCGTTGTTCAAATTGAAATTTCCGGTTCTCCTGCTCGTTCTTGCAGGAGACCTTCGGGGGCACCACTCCCGCCTGGTACAGTTGTAAACAAACCCCGTTGTTAATTGAACGCGCAAGCCGATATGGAAAAAATCGGATATCGTGAAGGACGACCAGAGGGCGCAACTTAGGTAAATTACCTTCAGTAATGTACGTATTTCTCTCTCATCCCCAGCCCCTGGGAAATAGTCGCAAAACTTCTCCCAGTCTTGTTCTGGGTTGGGAAACGTAAAGCTGTCAAGCTTCTTTTGCAGCGTAATGATTTCTGCATCCAGCTCACCGTAGGTCATCTTACGATCCCAGAACTTCGACTCGGGAGCACCGGGATCCACGACAGCATCCACTGGTTTCCTTTCCTTAGGTATGGGATACCCATCTTCATCTAGGTAAGCAATGAAGCAGGGGGCATCTATGTCGTATATGTCGTTTTCGAACCCTCCCGGTTGTGATTGCAGAAAGAGCCGCATAGAATGCCGGTTTTTCTTGAGAAAGCTCAGTTGCCGGTAGGCCGGTGTCGATTCCAAGGAGGTTGTTATGTTGAATCGTTTATGAGCCTCCGAGGCAAGCAGCATTAGGTTCTCTCGAACATTGTTGAGAGTCTTGATCTCGGCGATACGGTTGATCATATCTTTGACCGTGTACTTCCGTTCGATGACGGCTTCGTCGACGAGGTCAGTGATCTCACGTAAGTGTCCTTCGGTCAAGGGGGCTAAGGCTGGCACTGGTTTTACCACTGGTAATACCTTTACCGGTATTACCCGGTAATTTTACCGGTAATACCAAGGCCCATAATCCTTTACCATGCTCTAGTGTGGTAAAGTGCCAAATTCCCAAAATCCTTTACCATTGGTAATACCATTTTGGTATTACCATCGGTATTACCACCTGGAATCGCGATTTTACCCCATTTTACCCCTGTGTTACCATGAATCCGTGACTACCATACCAGGTTACCAGCCGCCATCCATGGGTAGTGGTTCCGTGAATTCGTCTCATCGAAACTTTACTCAACATTTTCGTTGACGGGCCTGCGTGGCGGTGCCATACCCATTTAAAAATGTCGGAATCGGACATTTGGGGCAGTGCGCAAAAGTGTGTGTATAGATAATGTCCTCGTGGGGGCAGTGCGCAAAAGTGTGTGTAGAGAGAATGGCCTCGTGGGGGCAGTGCGCAAAAGTGTGTGTAGAGAGAATGGCCTCGTGGGCAAGGTTTTGAGAGTCCCTCGCACGTCGGTATTACCACGGTATTACCCAGTAAAGTATTACCGGTAATTTTACCGGTATTACCAAGGCCGAAAATCCTTTACCCGGTAAAATGCCAGCCTTAAAGGGGGCCCAGGTATCATAGAACCCCTTCGGCAGATCATGGTAGAGGATCGGCTTTCCGGCTGTGGGGTCCCATTTAGGCTGCTTGGTCGTTGGTGCGTTGAGGTCAGTTGTGCCGGTCGACATACCGATTGAACGTTTACGCTTATTGCGAGATGACCCAACCGTGGCCAAGGTCGTCTCCGTGGCCTCTTCATCGTCCGGGTCAACTCCCTCTAGCGCCCCTTCATTGTGGGCCTTCATCACTAAAAGCGGAAACATGAAATACCAAATCGTCAGTTAGCTACTGCAAAAATACCTAAGAGCAAATAAGAATAATGTCGGGACGGAATTCACAAAAAATGGCAGCACCTCTCTGAAGTTGTTTGAACAACTGGTGCGATTGCACCGAGATAGCCCAAGCAGCCCAATGCGTGTTCTTCTTGTCTGCATTCAGCTTCTGGTGATTGAACACCTGCGTCTTCAGCGCCGCTTCGAATTCGGGATTCAAGTTCTGCTTCTGCGGCACCCGACGGAAAATCATGTTCTCAAACCTTTTCATTGCAACGTCTCTCTCGTTGGGTTCGGCCATCAGTTTCTCCACGTGTTTTCGCATGCCAAGAATGATCTCCGTGGTGTTGCGGTGCTTCATGTAGGCGTCAATGTTGTTCTGCTCATTCCCAAGCTGCGTGCGCAAACGAATTGCACGGATCATGGCTATAGCTGAGAAGCTGGCCGACCGTAAATCTCCCTAAACACTTGAGTATGTAAGCCCTGAGAAGCACCTGAGAAAACTGGCATGAGTGAGACACACCTGATTCATTTCGATGGCGCTCAAGTTCATGAAGAGACGGCATTCGATGAACTGAAACGCTTCCGTTCGATTTTCATGGTTTGCGTGCTTTGCTTCATCCGCCTTGACGCAGCGACGCTTTGCCTCCAGCAAATGCTGATGTCCAAAGCAGGTGAATCTGTAGAATAACAAAGAAAGTGTAAGTTGGAACACATATGCATGCATCCATCAACGCAATGGGTCTTACCTGTATCTGCCTTTCCCGATGTCCGCCCAAATGAATGCCTCTGGGTTGGTGCTTGTTGGATCGTTTTGATCCTCTATGACGGAAATCAGGGCTGGAGATCCCGAACCGGTGTGTGGGTTCCAGTACATCATTTCGGCAATAGCCTGGGCGTGATGTTCGTCCAGTGGTCGAGGGCGATACGCTCCTTCTGCATCATCGATGTACCGGATGGGGATTCTCCACGATGTCGCACATGGATTATTATTGTCGACCAACTTATGCATGTCATCGATTTTCCTGATGGCCCACATAAGCAACGTATACTTGGTTTTAGTAATGCACATACACCATCAAAAAAAGCAATGGTCGTATAAGTAAATCTCAGGAAGGAAAATGCATACTTGCGAATGGCAGCCTGTTTTTTTTGCTCCTCTGCCTCGGTTTCATCGGCGGTCTTCGGAGTCTTTGAAGGGGACACAATCTCCTCATCATCCTGCTCCATGATGAATGCAGTAATTGGCCGCTGCGGAGTTCCAGCTGCAGGAGATACAGGGCCCGCTGATGGGAGACGGCTTGCCGCTGATGGCCCTGCAGCAGGGTTTGCCCCTGATGGCCCTGGAGCAGGGCTTGCCGCCGATGGCCCTGGAGCAGGGCTTGCCGCCGATGGCCCTGGAGCAGGGCTTGCCGCCGATGGCCCTGCAGCAGGGCTTGCCGCCGATGGCCCTGCAGCAGGGCTTGCCGCCGATGGCCCTGCAGCAGGGCTTGCCGCCGATGGCCCTGCAGCAGGGCTTGCCGCCGATGGCCCTGCAGCAGGGCTTGCCGCCGATGGCCCTGCAGCAGGGCTTGCCGCTGATGGCCCTGCAGCAGGGCTTGCTGCAGAGAGTCTTCGAGCTGCACGAGTGCCTTGAGCAGGTGAAGCAGCTGAAGTTAGAGGTGAAGTTAGAGGTGAAGGAGGTGGAGCCGTTTTTGGAAATGGTTGTTTACGACCCGTACCGTGTCCACCTCCAACTGGAGGTTGCGTTTGCACCTCAGCTGCACAGACCTCAGCTTCAGGAGATGCACGCTCGCCACCATCGGAACCTTCTCACAACACAAAAGCAAATCAATTCTCAGTATTTGAATACATATATCATTTTTGTGACCTAAGACGGAGAGCGAAGGAGAAAGGGAGATAGAGAGCGAGAGATGTTTTATATCGGCTCACCGGCATCGCTTTCAGGGTTGGCATCTTGTTGCGTTGGAGATGGAGACTCAGCTTCAGGAGATGCACGCTTGCTACCATCGGAACCTTCTCACAACACAAAAGCAAATCAATTCTCAGTATTTGAATACATATATCATTTTTGTGACCTAAGACGGAGAGCGAAGGAGAAAGGGAGATAGAGAGCGAGAGATGTTTTATATCGGCTCACCGGCATCGCTTTCAGGGTTGGCATCTTGTTGCGTTGGAGATGGAGACTCAGCTTCAGGAGATGCACGCTTGCTACCATCGGAACCTTCTCACAACACAAAAGCAAATCAATTCTCAGTATTTGAATACATATATCATTTTTGTGACCTAAGACGGAGAGCGAAGGAGAAAGGGAGATAGAGAGGGAGAGATGTTTTATATCGGCTCACCGGCATCGCGTTCG
>LGRX02008663.1:0-36159 GCA_001247695.2 Cymbomonas tetramitiformis
GAGTCTACACTGCTGGGAGCACGAAGCCACGTGGCCGCCTTGAGTCTACACTGCAGGGAGCAAGCAACCACGTGGCCGCCTTGAGTCTACACTGCGGGGAGCAAGCAACCGCGTGGCCGCCTTGAGTCTACACTGCTGAGAGCAATCAACCACGTGGCCGCCTTGAGTCAACACTGCGGGGAGCAAGCAGCCACGTGGCCCGCCTTGAGCCTACACGCCCCTCATTCGCCTCACTATGTATGCTCATGAAAGCTTGAAGATGAATGCCAAGTGTCGCTCACCACCAAACCCCCACCCCCTAGAATAACCTATATCACACCACACAACATGCGCCACACCGACGTCCAGAAACCCGCCGCCTTCGAAATGCAGCTGGCCGTGGCCCTAGGATTCAAGCGCCTTCGAAATGCAGCTGGCCGTGGCCCCAGGATTCAAGCGCCTTCGAAATGGAGCTGGCCGTGCCCCCAGGATTCAAGCGCCGCACATTAGGCAAAGGGCAGGGCCGGTGTCAACCAGCCAGCAGAGCTCGATCAGGTACTAGGCAGTCGACTGGGTTGAACTGGAGAGCGCCCTCAGAGAGTATGCAAGCACTCCCTCAGCACTCCGACCTCCCCAAGATGTACCAACTAACCGACCCCGCTACTGTGCCAATCGCGCGGTGGGCTGTAACGACCGCACCTTGAAGGTCGCCCGTACCCTCGACCTGCGCACCCGATGGTCAATTCAGTCTCCACTCGCTCGCCCACCCAATATGCACGCTCTGGAGGAGCTCACCAGTGGAGAACAGGACCCCCTAAGCCTTACGGTGCCACCTGAGTGCCTCAGCAACTGCACTGCCTACGCACTGCTGCTGTGTCTCTGAAGCCGGTTCTCCTCTATTCCCCGAGCTGCCGGAGCCAGCTCCCCACCGCCAAACTAACGCTCAGGACCACCACCCCGCTCCCTGTCTGCCCCAAAGCCTGGTCTCGAGAGAGCTCGTGCACCCAAAACATGGCGATGCTCCAAAGAGTCGACCCAAGGGGTTGAGATTATAAACCGAATTGCTTGTTTCTGACCTTGCGCTCGCCACCGATCTGCACTTGCAACCCCCTACCCCCAACACCAACGCTATGGGACTGAAGCCCTTGCACTGGACATCCTGCGAGTAAGCTGCGGTCCTGAGTGATTTTGTACACCTAGTACAAGGATGAGTTCCGCTTCCTCGCCAGCTGCTCCAACGTGCGCGATCCGCACATGTCGTGCAGTACCGGCAGGTCGCTAAAGTTCCATGTTTTTGGATGTTTAGGGGAGGGATTAACGTCCGAGAAGTGCTCCACATAGTCCTGCTCAGCCAGCTTCCTCAGCAGCTGGTCGCCCGTGAGTGCCTCCCACGTAGGGCTGCACTTCAGCCTCGCGCTTTTCGCGCCAGCTTCCGGCTACCCGCGTGTCTCTCATCTCCTCCACCTGCACGGTGAGAGGAGACGTTTGCTTCGAGAGCTGTTGCACTACCACCAGGAGTTGCAACTGCACGCTTCCGGTTGTCCCAATGGCGGCTTTGAACTCGCCTTGGGACTCGTTAGACGGCGTTCCGCCTGGTAACTTCGAACCCTCACTCTTCACTTTTGGGTTCATCCTCAATGTTTTGGTTTACAGTGTGCTCGCACATCCGGGCAAATTATACCTTACGCGTGAGGTTCGTTTTGTCACTGCAAAAGAAACAGCGCTACGGCTCCGAAGGCTGCGGATCCTAAATACTGCCCGGTCATCCCTCTCGGCTGTCATCTGTCTTTCATACTGCCTCGATCTGCCCGTACTGTGTTGCCAGTCAATCCCTTAGAGGGAACCACTAAAATTCCACTTCCTCCCAATTCGAACACACTATCAACGGCATCCAGGCACCCGAACAGATCAAAGTTTGCGAATGGCAAGGATCGCTCGTCACCTGGTGGCCCCAAGCCGTCCCGTATCGCGCTTTGTTTGTTCTTCTCCGGAGGCATCTCCCTTTGGCATGTTCTTGACCGCAGTGTACAAAGCGATGATCATCGTGCGCGTCTGCCGCAGGGCGTGAGGTGCTAGGCTACAGTACCGTGCGCCGACTGTATCTTGCTGTGGCTCTCCGCTTTTCTGCTGGCTACGCCCTCGCCGTCTTCCTCCCACAGTACTTCTGCCGCGCGTTTCCGAGCCACATGGCGGCCTTCAGCGCTCTCAACGCGGTGGCTGTGTCGATGGGCGGCGCCGCGTCAGCGTTCCTCGGCGGAGTGCTGGCAGACAGGTGTGACCCTCGTAAGTGCAGGAGTGCATGGCGCGAGCTCGTGTCAGATCACGGGGTGTAGCAGCTGCTATCTTTCTTTCATCTCACGGAATTCTGCGCGAAGCAGTTGGCACCGTATCCCCGCGAGCCCTTGCACGCGCTCATTTCCACGGGACCTGCGTGAGCAGCTCCAATGTGGTGCAGAAGCAAGCGCGCTGGCAGAGGCTCGGCCGAACAGCTGGGTGCTCAGCGGTTACTCAAACCTCGCTGTCAGATAATGGGGATCAAAACACTATGACACAATGCGTATACATTCAGGGAGCTGTGAGCATTCATCTGGACTCATGGAAACATGCTCTGTGTTCATGGAATCTTGAGATATTAATGTAGTGCGCAGATGCACATTCTGATACGATTCAGACACTGTGACTCTCGATCCAATGTAGCAGCATCATTCTGGAACTGTGACTTTCAATATAGCACTCCTGCAATTCAGCACTCCAGCAGCCCACCAGTTCTGACACTGTGATTCTCGATCCAGCACTCCTTCACTTCAGCACTCCAGCACTGCAGCACCGCACATGTCCACTGTTAACATCGACACAGCAGGCCCCCTTTTCCTACGCTATCCCACGTGGCCCATGATATCACGGTGCATTCCATGTGTGCACCATCTGCATGCACCTGGCAGGGAGGTGGTAACCCCGGGGGTGTGCGCACCATCCGCATGCACCTGGCAGGGGGGTGGTGACCCTGGGGTGTGCGCACGATCTGCATGCACCTGGCAGGGGGTGGTAACCCTGGGGTGTGCACCATCCGCACCATGGTAACCTCCACCATCCGCACCTGGCAGGGGGTGGTAACCTCGGGGTGTGCGCACCATCCGCATGCACCTGGCAGGGGTGGTAACCTGGGGTGTGCACCATCCACCGCATGCACCTGGCAGGGGGGTGGTAACCCTGGGGGTGTGTGCGCACCATCTGCATGCACCTGGCAGGGGGGTGGTAACCCTGGGGGTGTGTGCGCACCATCTGCATGCACCTGGCAGGGGGGTGGTAACCCTGGGGGTGTGCGCGCACCACCGCACTACAACCTCTACTCGCCAAGCTGGCCATCATCACGAAACACTGTCTTGTGCAATTCCGCGGTGCTCACCGCTTCAGGCTCCACTTATAGTTGCTTCCGATAACTGGCGGAGCATGGGGGTGCCGCTGACTCCCGTGCTCGGACGTGCATGCTGCAGGTGGGCCGCCACTGACGCCCGTGCTCGGACGTGGATTCCAGCTGGTGGTTGCTTGCTAGCTGTGCTTGCGATTACAGGGGTACTATATTTGCCCACGTTCAATGCTTCCATCGCCCTGGTATTTGTACACCTGCTGGTGGCCGAGTGCTGGTTTGGTCCGACAGTCAGCCTCCTGCAGAGCGAGCTGCCCTCTCGGTGCGTGTCGCCCTCCAGCCGCTGGATGCCCACAAATACCATGTGATACCTCTCAGCATCTTTCGTGAGCGGAGTTTCAGGATTTCACCTTCCAAAATTTGAATCTTTATCACCTGTAGTGGATACGATTTTACGCTTCCTCGTCCCTGTGCAATGCCCATCTGCGCCTGACACGCCATAGTGTTTTGTATATCTGTAGTTGCAATGCATCCAATGTATGCCGCATCCCGTTCCAAGGAGGCAGGCCGGGCGCAGGCATCACCCCTATTCCCAGGAGGCATGCCTGGCAAAGGCATCACCCCTGTTCCCCCTCTGGTCATGATGGAAGGGGCTCTCCACCATCAAACTGAAAGCATCATGGCCTCGCATAAGTATACGTTTGATGCCACTTCGGACGATGAGCCGCTATGATTCGGACGATGGCGCAATTGATTTGCAGAGAGGCTAGGCCCTCCCGAGACAAGGTGTTTTGCGGTGTGAGACTCGCTGTATGTTTGCTGTGCAGGTTGCACGGATCTGCGACCTCTTTGCTGATGTTTTTCGGCGCCCTGGTGGGCTCGATTGCACCTTTGATTGTTGGGATTCTAGATAAGCAGCTTGTTGGAGCATTCATAGACAGCGACTCCAGGCTGCGTTTCATTTTGGTGACAGTTGTCGGTGGATCGTACATAACATGTGCCCTAGCATTCTTTGCATGCGGCAGAACCATGTCAATGTCGAAAGACAATAAGTGATTCTGCTTTAAACGTATAAAAAAATGTGACCAATCCTGATGACCGGTGCTGACCAAAATATTAATAATAATTACCGTTCGCGAAAGGTCCTTGAGTTGCACACGGCTTGACGTCTCGGTCAATGAGATATTCATGCCTTAATGAATTATAGTATTCACGCTGGCTTACCACCACGCACTGTGCGATTCATGCCTTAATGAATAGATGTGGATACCGACGGGCTTGGATTGATGGCGGTGATCGTCAAGAGCGTACATCGCCGACATATGGAAATGATATTTACAACATTCGAAATGTATACATCCATATGTTTCCCTATATCGGAGATTCGTGCGGACAGTCGTTACATTGGATATGCACTGGGGTTTATGGCACAGGACTGACCTGCTGGGAGCTCTGTGAACGTGTGAAGCAAGAATATGCACAGTTCAACAGAGATTTCTTCCGTTCTATTAATAAGGGAACAAAATACCGCTGAATAATGAGTGCTTGAGTCATCACTACAACCATGCGTACGGTATCAAAATCCAATAACAGTCACTGAAACGCATGAGGGTAGGGGCGGAATCGTCGCATAGAATAGCATGGGCCGATTGTGCACGCGCGCTGATGTTCATGGATTGTATGTCTGTAAGTATGATGCGAGGTAAGATGAGTCGGTGAAACTGTGTAGTTTATTGCAATATCACGCACAAATATGTAAGGTATTGTCCGCAAATCATGACGTATCAAGTGGTCATATGGTAAAAGGTTAAATACCGATAACAACAACGACACACTACCCGTCCTTTACCGGTATTTCTATGATGCTGCATTAATTATTATATGTCGTGGGGAAAATAAGGCCTACGCAATTATCATACAAATCATCGATCAAATACCTGACAATTCGCTCGGTTACAAATACTCCTCTGCCGTCGACTTTCTGCACATGTAAATATGCCGAGGAGCTCGGTAACCATTATTCATCCCGCATCATTCAGTGGTATTTACAACATGCTGCGGATACATTTTCAACAAAGATGTTCGGACTACTTGCAACACACAAGCACCGTGTCCGATATTGATTGATAAGCGCTGAATTAGTGTCCACCAACCGACTGCAAATGAGCATGCATGCTCAGTCGCGTTTGCTCATTCAAGCCCGCTCTACATGCAACACATAGCGCGACAGGATTTGATCAGACCAGATCCGGCCAGATCGTCTGCATGGCCTCGTTCGTTAAAATGCACCCGGTGCTGGGTATCAACCTGTCATAGCTTGGCATTATTCGAGCGTCGTTTGCTTTGACGAGAACAGTATGGTTTTAAATATCAAATATGCGTCCAGGGAGGCACAGTGAGGTCGGAATGTCGGGAAAGACTTGGCATGAAGAAGTGAATGAGGCCTTGCTGTTCATGAGACAAGGGCGCAGGCGCAACGGCATTCGGTATAGAATTATGCACGGGTTACCGCTTGCTCCGAAGTGTTGCTCTAAAGCGCTTGCAGCCGGTGGAAGTAACTTTTGGGATACGTACTGCCCTTGACCTTGCATGGTAGCCGGCGCGGGGGGCGATTTGGCTCCCCGTGGTAAATTAATTGGCTCGCGCGCATAAACCCGGAAGGTCCGAATTGATTGCCAGCTCTGATTTGTTGTCTGAGTCACAGTCATTCCGAAAAGCGAGATCGGTGCTAAGATCTGCTCAGGCCGCTCTGACTGGTGTAAACGGACCCCTGAGTCAGATGAGTCCATTCTGAGAGAGCGTCTAGTCAGAAGGAGTACAGTAGTTAGCGGTGACCGTTTCGGGTTTAGGTTTCTTATCATAAGTTATTTTACTGTTTAATACCGTTTGAGTTTATCATATGAAAATCACTCACAACGGTTCTGATTTTCACACCTGAATATATCGGTCAGATACATTCCCCTAATCGGTGCACAATTAACTTATAGCGCAGCGCATGCAACTCGGCTTTGCTTTCGTCTGGTACTCTTCCTAACGATCACTTCAGGTTCTTCGTCCGATTGAGAGCTATCAGATTCAACGATGACAACCTGCTTTTTGGGTTTCTTCTTGGGGGGTTTGGGTTTCTTGACAACGACATGTTCTACTTCCGGTTCCGAGATTGATTCTTCGGGTTGCTTTTCGGGTTCGGGAATAGGTTTAATTGTAGCTTTCTGAAGGTGGGCTGTCGAGTGATTCCCTTGATGGCTAAGGGCGTGCGAGCTACTCGGATAGTCCACAAGACATGCATATAAGTCCCCTTAGGGGTGGGGGGTGGATAAGCGAGTTTAGGGGTGAGCGGGAATGGCGGGATGGGGTCGTGGGTGGTAATATACATCCACGGGGATGTGTTTGAGTTTGTATTAACGCCATGGGTCGGTTGGCATCGAACTTCCGCTGTGGAGGTGGGGTGGCCTGAGGGGTTGCCCACAGGGGGGTGTGGGATTTAAGGCTGAGCGCTGAGTGGGAGGGTGGCGTGGGGCGGTTGGGTTAGGGATGAGCGGGAATGGCGGGATGGGGTCGTGGGTGGTAATATACATCCACGGGGGTGTGTTTGAGTTTGCATTAACGCCATGGGTCGGTTGGCATCGAACTCCTGCTGTGGAGGTGGGGTGGCCTGAGGGGTTGGCCACAGGGGGGTGTGAGCGCTGAGTGGGAGGGTGGCGTGGGGCGGTTGGGTTAGGGATGAGCGGGAATGGCGGGATGGGGTCGTGGGTGGTAATATACATCCATGGGGATGTGTTTGAGTTTGTATTAACGCCGTGGGTCGGTTGGCATCGAACTTCCGCTGTGGAGGTGGGGTGGCCTGAGGGGTTGCCCACAGGGGGGTGTGGTATTTAAGGCTGAGCGCTGAGTGGGAGGGTGGCGTGGGGCGGTTGGGTTAGGGATGAGCGGGAATGGCGGGATGGGGTCGTGGGTGGTAATATACATCCATGGGGATGTGTTTGAGTTTGTATCAACGCCGTGGGTCGGTTGGCATCGAACTTCCGCTGTGGAGGTGGGGTGGCCTGAGGGGTTGCCCACAGGCGGAGATGCCTGAGGCAGACAGAGGGGCACCAGTGGCGTATAGACTGAAGTTGCCCCCACATTGGAGAGTGCATGACGTGTTCGCGCAGCACAGATTGAAACCCTACACAGGTGGAGAGGACACTTTCGCTCTGCGACAGCAGACAGTGACACCTGAAGCAGTGATGGTGGACGGACAGAAGGAGGCTCATGTAGAGAAAATCTTGAGCCGACGCGTACGCGTGAGCAGGGGCAAAGAAATAGAGGAATGGAAGGTGCGATGGACCGGGTTCTCTAAAGCCCATGACCAGTGGAGAACGCGTGATAAGTTAGAGCGCGGTGCCCCATTACAACAGTTGCGGGATTTTGAAGAGAGACGCCTAGCAATGGAACAGCAGGTCAGGGATTCAGCTGCGAGGAGAAGGGAACATCGACGGCACCAACATGCTGCGTCAATAATGACAGCGGACGGTGGGACATTAGTGCAGCAATTATCAGCGCAGTTCTGGGGTATGTCTAATAGTTCTGCGAGTGCGTGTCTTCCATGGGAAGAACAACACTTTACCGATTCTGGAGAAGTGGCGTATGTGACTGAGTTATCGCCAGCTCCAGTAAAACCTATCAGAATACTGGTACTCTTCAGTGGCACTGGCTCAGTTCAAAGATCCTTCTCAGAATGCTTTCCTCAGGCACAGACAGTATCTTTAGATTCTGATAAGTTCTGGCGATCTACGCATGTTACCAGAATTGAAGATTGGGAATATTGGAGCTATTACCCTCCTGGATATTTTGATGTAATATGGGCGAGTCCACCGTGTACCCAATATAGTCAAGCGCGAACTACTGGAGGACCACCAGATTTAATATCTGCAGATGCTTGTGTAGAACGCACCCTTGACATCATCGAATATCTCAGACCACGCTATTGGTTTCTGGAAAATCCAAAAGGGCGATATCCCAATGCTTTGCGATTCAGACCTGTAGTGGATCAATTACCTACCCCTTTGTTTTGCTCATATTGCATGTACGGGGAGAAGTATAAGAAACCTACTTGTATCTGGACTAATGCGCCGCCCAGCGTACCACTGCGAGAATGTACCTCGCAGACTCCGTGTCCATGTAAATGGGCAACTGGAGTGCACCCCCTTACTGCTCAACTAGGGCCTCATCCAGATCAGCAGGGGATGCAGAATTCTCGCGCAGTATATCCTATACCTGCTAAGTTACTGAGAACCTTATTTCAGCGGTTATTTCCCAGGAATACAGGTGATGAAGATGCTGGGGTGACATCAGGAGAAAGCCACCCCTAAGGGGGGGAGAGTTGTGCCAGGGGGCACGATAGACTGCCAATTACCCCCACGGAAGGGGGATCCGATTCAGATTACCGGCATATTGGGAGAAATATTGATAGGGAATCTGAGATCGTGGATGAAGAATGCAAAATCAGTAAATGTTATCTCTCTGGCAGAATCGTGAACGATAGAAATATTATTAGGAACGATTATGACAGAATCAACGGTGTTGGTACAATACCGTGACAGATGACAATAGAGATGACATTTATGGCGGCGCAGGTTGGGGAAAAACAGGGATTCCTGTGACGAGAGAAACTAGCCGAACAGCCTGTGCTATATAGTGATGAAACACGATTCCCTTGGGAGCTTTGTTACAGAATAAAAATGTTTTCGTAACACGGGCCGTATTGCATAATCACCGGTTGTGATATATATCGATTCGTATCCGATTACTCTGAAACTTCGTATATGCATTTGTATGCCCGTGACAGTGACACTGCCGCAGCCCTGGGGGCTGGCATGAAGCGCCTCACTGCGGCGGTGCATGCGGAGCGCAGCTTCTGGGAGAGTGACAGGATGCAAAATGCGCCACCTGTGGACGCCCTGCGAGCCGTGGGGGCGGCGGTGCTGGCGCAGCTGGAGCAGGAGGCACTTGTGATGCGGCAGGTGAGCAGTCAGCTGACGGCGATGCGAAGGGACCATCAGGAGCTGGAAAGGATGGGGGGCGCCCAGGTCCGGGGCGAGCCCGAGGAGGCCGTGAGGCGGCTGGATGAGGCAAGCCGGGGCGTGAAGAAGCTGCGGCGGCAGCTGAGGCGTCGCCGACTCGACCTTGAGGAGGCGACGGAGGCGATAGAGGGGTCTACCCCTGATGCCCAGGAGGTGGCCAAGAGGCAGGCAGAGGTGGAGGAGGTGAAGGCTCAGGTGCGGGTGGCACAGCAGCGGGTGCACGTCGCTCTCTGTGGGATAGCCGCGCTGGAGCGGCAGTTCCCGGAGCTCATGCGTCACATGCAGCAGGCGGTGCCCCCGGAGCTGCTCGCGCTGTGGCGGCCGGATCAAGACCTGGAGGAGACCTTTGTCTGTATGGCAATACACACACCGGTGGCTGCGCGGCACCAGGTGGCCAAGGTGACGGATGCGGATGGTCAGCATTACGCGGTGAAGCAGTTTGTAATCACGGACAGTGACACGGAGGCGCTGAAGGTGTTCTGGAAGGAGGCTTCGCTGCTGCACCGCATGCGGCACCCGGCCATCGCGCCCATCCTTGGTATCTTCATGTCCCGGAAGGGAGTCAACGCCACAGACTATGGCATCCAGATGCCGTGGTATGCGCACGGCCAGCTGGACCAATGGAAGGCCGCGCAGCAGCCGGAGGAGGCCGCGGTGCGGCGCGGGATGCTGCGCGTGCTAGAGGCTGTGGCCCACCTGCACCACGCACGGGTGGTGCACTGCGATATCAAGCCGGCGAACATCCTGGTCGACAGCGCCGGGCGGCCACATCTGCTGGACTTCGACATCAGCGTGAGCACCGCCACGCGCACCACCACGGCTCGTCATACTGCATTGCCAAGCGATGGGGGCGTTCAGGGCACAGAAGGTAGGTGGGGCATCATCATTGGTCGGTCGAGCTATGAAGTTTGATTTGTTTGAGCCACCTGGCCGTGCCCGCATGCGTGAGGAAGTTGCAAAGGGTGGACATGTGTATGAAGTAATGCGGCCGCTGACCTCACCTGGTAGCGACCAGATTCTATTCAGTAAGCTGCATCCACTCTGCTCACCAGTTTCATTGCAGCCCGACACGCGCACTGCGGTCTCAACAGGAACCTCCAGCAGGAGCGCCCTCCGCAAGCGTAACTAACCCATCTGGACATCTGCAGTTCTACAGTCCCATGCTTTCGGAGCTTCGCGGCTCATAAGATGGCTCGAGGTTGGTCCGTGTCCTTCACACGCGCGAGGCTTCTGACCGGCGTGCCCGCATAGGAAATGAAGGAGGAATTATACTTACACGCTCTCCCGGAAGCTAGCATGTACCGACCATCAAGTTCAAAAAAGAATACCATTGCTGTGACCGCTAAACCTGAAGTGGACCATGTCACGGGGACAACTAAATATCCCGAACTCCAATATGTCCAGAAGAAAGAGTTTTGGAAACTTTTGGCCTGGCACCGCCTTTCCAACAAAGCAGTTCCATGCTCACTTGCGGAATACTCGAATAGAGCACACGATATTCACGAAGCACTCAATGCATGTAAGTTTGAATCGGGGGATCCTAAAAACTGCTACGCAATCAGAAGAAGCCTCTTAGATATTTTGGTGGATGACAGGAACCTTGACAAAAACGGTTGTGAACTTTTCTCAAACCCACTAAATGCCCACCCTAGAATTCACTCGAGAAGATGCATACCCACCACAAGAATGAAAAAAGCCCTCAGGCCCTTCTGCCATCATGGGAAAATTGGCTTTGATGGTCTCGCTTGGGATGCCTATGTGGATCCGATAACAGGCATCGGCAGAATCGTTTATGGAAATCCCCCCTTTGATGGGAAAGAAAAGGGCAAATCTTCGGCGGTTATGACTACCTTGGAAATGGGACATAAAGCGGCCAACACCGTCCCCGGATTTTCAGGAACATGGATTCTTCCGCTGTCTCCCAAAAACCAAAAAACATGGTTCGACAAAGGTTTTAAACTTGTTTTCAGATTCCCGCATAACACTATTCCATTTATCCCACATGGCTATTGGACGGGTGATGACCCCTACGTTCTTCCAGGTGGTGGATGCTATAAGGATGACTTTTCGGATGTTGTTATCATAGCTATAGACAGTGCACCCAGTGATACTCAACCAGTCTTTGACTGGAGGCCTACACAGAAAAAGATTGCCAGATGGTTCCTCAACGTCCTTCCTAAGTCCAGAGTCACGAAGAAGAGGCTAGAATACACAGGAATCAACCCTGATATTTGGGATGAAGTTCTGAACGAAAGCGCCAAAGTACTTCCTTCTTCGCTTTGCCCATGGCCCACTCAAGACCCTCTCTCTCATCAGAGTAATATTGAGCCTTATTATGGTGGTCACCACGACACGACAATCACCAACGCAAATTCCAAGCCCTTCATAAGCACCGTTAAATGGCCCAAAGTTCTTACACTCATGGGATACCTCCCTCCTCTTTTTGGTACTGTCCTCAACACGATAGGTGTTCCCCGTGGTAAGATTAAACCTCTTCTTAAAAAACTATCAAGAATTTGTAGGCAACACACCAAAAATAGGCGAGACGTGTTTCTGTTAAACACCACCACCACCTTAAATACTAACCCGCATACAGTTGATATCTCGAGCAGTGAAGCCATGACTGAAACAGAAGCTGTGCAACAATCAAACGACTTTCTTCAAACCCTCCTGCAATAATTCTGAAAATTTTTGCAATAAAAGATAGTCCCGTGTCCCCAAGGGGAGGGGCCGTCCCCCCCCTCCCTCCCCCGCCACCCCCTCTCCCCCGCCCACCCTGACCCCCTTCCTCAACGTCTCCAAAAACCCCCTTAATTCTCCGACTTCCCTCCCCACCGCCCAGATCCAGCCACCCCTCCACTCACCCGGCCATGGCTGCTTCTCCATCTTCTAGAGTTTTTTGCCTAGCACTTAGCTTTTTCTCTAGATGTCACCCTGCTGAAAAGTGGGTTGAGCCCCTTTGTGGGCGCGCTATAGCAGAGGGAGTAGCCCCTGGTGTTTTCACTAGCCTGCTTTGCAGGGATACCGCACTCTCAGGACTTTGTCCCCTTTACTAGCGTAAATGTTTTATTATTATTTCGCGTTACGGTGGGTATACCCACCGTAATATTTTTAGAATAGGCACACGGAGTGTCTCAGGCACACTTCATACGCATCAACTCTCAGGTGGCTCGAACTGGCACATGACACGCGGAGTGTCTTAGGCTTAGTTCTGACACAACAACTCTCCGGTGGTTGGAACAGGCACTCGACACACGGAGTGTCTCAGGCACACTTCATACACATGAACTCTTAGGTGGCTCGAACGGGCACATGACACACGGAGTGTCTTCTTACGCTTAGTTCAGGCACAACAACTCTCAGGTGGTTGGAACTGGTTGGAATTGGCACTTGACACAAGGAGCGTGTCTGACACGGAGCTGAGTGGTGTAGATGTTGAAACCACATAAGGTATCCGAGCAACACAAAATCATGTGAATCATAGTGCATCACGTGTGTTTCATCGTGCGTGTGAGCGCACCTGGTCATAGCGGGCGTCTTCTTTCCCGGCGACGTGGCCTGTGTACAAGTGCAAGTTGATCTCGTTGAATTCAGCTCGGATCACTCTGCTACACTCCTTTAGAGCATACGCCGCATTGCCGGCGGCCAAGGTCCTTGAACTCCCACAAGCTCCACAATATGTGATCTTGGACTCCCGGCAGCACTCCTCGCTCGCGCAGGATTAGGGCGACACTGTGCGGAGGTCCGGCTGCCATCAAAAAGATGCGAGTGATCATATCTTCCAAGGCGCTAGCATAATCCAGGAATTCTTGCTTCGGAAGGCGATCAGCTTCATCGTAACAGCCTGGGACCACCACGAGCGTGGAAGATTCACCGATCTGACGCTTTTTGGAACTCGTCGCCTTTCTATTTTGAACCATTGAGTTTGTTTCTTTCATTATATAATTTACGTAATGATATGGTGACAAAAGACTATCAAAAATTTGGAATCTACAGTATCGGTGTCACAGTCTCGTTTCCAAAAGGTATCACCTCGAAGAAGCCTTGTAAGCTAAGGCCTGAGCAGTTACAAGGCTAATCCAAGTTGAAAATTCCGCTTCTTTCATAATATGAACTTCATGGGAACACTTGAAGGGCGAAGTAATATACGAGCGGTATTTCTGTCCAGCTAGCCTTTCTACAACGTTCTGCAACGGTCTACAGTGTTCACTCGTCCGGCAACGGTGTTGCGTGTTCTTGCTACAGTCAACAGTGACACTCTCTCGGATACACTTGCTGTGATTATTCGTTCACGTGGTGTACGGTGTACGCGCTGTACTCCACTGTATGACACCGGTCCCAAATTTCCTAATCGTCTGCGATTCCCATTAATGAGATTTGGGACCGGCCGGTCCCAAATGAGGACATTTCTCAGAAAACTAAAAAATCTATTAAAAAACCTACCGCCGGAGGCTCCGAGTAGGAAGTAGTTCCTCGTGAGAGTAAGTTGCAGGTAAACGGATAACGGAGTATGTTTCAGACTTTCGGGGCCGCTTATTGCATTCGGCATGGTGTGCAGTGCGCTGTTCTCTTGCTAAACTTTTTGGCAGCGACAAACAAGGGGTACGTACCTCTTTCTTATGGAGGACCTGCTTCTTCAAATCTTGTGTTACCCTTTCCTTAAGTACTTTACTAATCTTCTTGCAGTGATGACGTTTCTGACCTTGGCTTACTGATCTTGGCGGTGTCCTGGAGGGCAGTATGGGAACGTCGTTGAGTGTTCTGCGGTATACAGGCGTGGACTGTGAATACCTGGTAGTGGTCTAATACAACAGGTGCACACTAGCTTTCGTATTGCACACGTACATTTTATTTGATTTTTCTTATGATTCAGGTGTGGTGTAGCAGTAGAAAGGGACTACTGAAGGATTCTTATCGTATGTGATATGTGTTTTCTCTTCAATGTATCTGCATTGTAGGGCTAGGACAATGCTTCCTTTGCTGATACGAGGGAAGTGATATGTGAATAGGATGAAAGCCTTCTTGAACGTGGCGAGAGGTGTTTGACGTCTCTTGTTGTGAACCACGAAGGACCAGGTGAGAATTAAATCTCAATACGGCTCAACTGCACCGTGTGGGCAAGAGGGCTGTGTACTGTTCACTCAGTGCGCCAGACTACACGGAACGCGATATGGGTGGTAGCTTCGTTCAACTGAACGTCACTGTGAAGCGGGGAAAAGTGTAACAAGGGTAACAAGCTACTCAGATTGTGATAATATCGTGGGGCTACGCGAAGTGCAAAGTGGAAGCCGGGCTCTGTAGCGTGCAATCAAGGGGCAGAGAATTGTGCATACAGGGTGCCAAGCTGCTCAGCTGGTCATCATGTTGCACGGTTACACCGCGTTATAGATGCCAGAATGTGTACGGTGGGAAGAATGTGCCAGTCTGCGTGGAGCGCGATATCGCTGCTCGCGAATACATCTATTGCTGGGAGCAAAGCATTACGTAGAAGGGCGCATCTGGCGCTTTGCAGGGAGCAGGGCACTGCTTAGTGTCAGCACTGGCGAGGGTGTCCCTGGAGAGCTGGTCAGGCTTTCGGCTGGCTGCAAGGTTTCGCGCTCTTGTCGCCATCGGCGAGCGCATGAGGCGCTTTGCAGGGAGTAGATTGGTGCGCCGTGTCATTATCGGAGAGCGTCAACTCGGAAGGGTTGCTAACAGCGATTCCTAACAGCTATTAAAATCATTCTGCGCAATATTTAGGCACAGGGGGGCATAAGATATATCTTCGTTGAAACTTTTATTGGGAGTTCCTTATAGCGTTTATGGCTAACACGTTATCAGATCACGAAGGCAGATCGTGAATTCGGAAATCAGTAGTTCTGGTCAGATCGTGAATCGGCGATGGCGATGGCTGACATTGGCTCGCGGAAATCCTAACAGCGATTAGCTCATAACAGCGAAAATTTGAATGCCCCCCCCCTCCCTCTGTCATTAGGTTTATCGCTGTTAGGAGCTAATCGCTGTTAGAACTGGCTTACGTGATGGTGGGACACGTCAGCATACAAGCTATAGCAGAGGTGGACACAATATTCCCTCCTAACAGCGATTCCTAATCGTTGTTGAGTTTCTAACAGCGATTTCACCTAACAGCGATTAGGAATTCAACAACACTGTTGGGGGCGACTTTGATGTTTTTCAGATCTTATTCCACGATCAAATCGGAGATCTCAGCGCCAAGAATCCTGATGACAGCACTTCACTTCCTAGCAGCGAAAATTGCCTTGTAAAGCATGAACATCTCCTTATTAAGGGCAAAATCACCCTCATATAAATCAAAATGCCACATTTTGGGAATTTTAGGATAGAAGGGGTAACCCTGATATCAGATATCCGTTTTAAGTCCACATATGTGCTAAAAACATGCCTGTTATTCTCGGATTCGTCACTCTTGATTGCGATATACTTTCAAGGCGGTCTGAGATTCACGCTCGTTGTGCTCGGTGATGTTGGTCCGCAGTTGGTTTCCAGGGGTCAAAATGATTCGCATTGCGTGGTACGCAAGCCGCAAATAATCAAAAGGAAACGGAGTCGGTGGCTAGTGGAGCGCACGCAACAGCGGAGTAGCGGCGGTGGCAGCAGCAAATGGAGGAAATGCGGTGTGGTGTGAATGCCACAGCTGCTGAGCATCACGGGAATGAGGCGGAGAAACAGGATAGTGGACCCGTTGATCTTGCGAGAAGGTCGTCGAGGACCTTGCAGAGGAGCTTCTTGCAAGATAATGCTTGCTCGTTACTCATAGAAAACAGTTGCAGCCCTGGTACAAGTTCTGTCCGGCTTGGCTGTGAGGCCAAACTTATCAAGGCGTGGCCCAACCTCCGCGAAGGGGACGTCTTGACGAAGAACTGGCGGCACTTACAGCAAGCGCCCAAGCTTCGATCAGGCACGTGAATGGCCTTTTGCGAAACCTGCTCTTCGGTGCTGCCGCCATTCTCCCGCTGCACCGACGCTGATCGCAGAAAACTTGAACGGCCCGTTCTCCTGCACCAATGAAACATCGGAACGGTTTCTCAGCGGAAATTGTTCAAAAGTTTGACGGAGGGTGCCCCGTTGGTCACCTGAGTGGTGCCCATCGAGGCGTGCCGGCAGCGATGAAGTTTTGACACCTGCGGTATTGATGTTTTCTGCTGAATAGCGTGTGCCCCTTGCGGGGTATTTGTGGACGTGTTTTGGCGATGAGAACTGTCTTCCACCCGCGGAGGATTTCTTGGCTGGATAACATGGTTGCGTTTGTATGACTGCAGGTGGGATGACCTTTCCACTTTACTGGTTTTCCGATGACCTAGCTACTTCGCTGGTGTTCATCCCGAAGGCGAGAAAAACGAGGGCATCGTCAGAGAAGTTCATCAATCCTTTCAGCAAGGATCACAACTCGATCAAGGACAAAAGGCCCCCGGCAGGGTCCTACGTTTTCGTGAAGACGTACAACGAGTCCGGCTTCCGCGTGGGCTATCACCGAGGCACGATTATGCAGGTCTCCGGGCACGCCCTGCTCGCAGACCAGCAGCCCGTGCTGTATGCCGGCGAGATGGAATTCGACGACGAGGGACGCTTGCTTTTGTGGACCAATTACTCGGGGACATATTGCCCCCCGAGGGCCCTGGCGTTCCAGTGTGGGCTCCCCATGGATAAGTTTTGGTACTATTGCTCTCCAGCGGAGGTGGGATCCTGGGACAATCTGGACGAGCTCATGGCGCAGAAGTTGCTCATTCGCACCACGGATAAATGCGGGAACACGGAATACTGTAGGAGAGCCCTCACCCATGAGGACTCGAAATATGAAAAGGCTCTTGAGCAGCTCTCTGCTTGCGAGCAAAGTATCATAAGCGAATTCCCTGAATTTGGAGCCTTGATGAAAACTGTGCAGGGCATGAGAGAAGAGCGCGTGAAGGGGATGGCCGAATTTGGGTATGGTGTGTCGCTGTGTCCGATCGAGGACGGGACCCAGATCTCGAAGACACAGAAGCTGCCGGCGGGGAGAAGCCATAATAATCTGACCCGGTTGCATGCCAACTGCTGAATACGTACCATATGTATATGTGTACAGGTCACACCGTATCATACCACACTATTCTGACCCACTCATAAAAGTGGGCCATGGTAAAAGTTGGCAAATTTTGAAATGGCCATAGCGAAGCTCCGATCGACTTGATCTGTCTCAAATGGACGATGGATGCCGCCCGGTAAAAGTTGGCGAAATTCAAGTGAGGAGGGTCTGAGCGTCAAATCTTGCCTAGTTCCGATCGTGGTGTCCAGGCCCTCGGCAGGGACTTGGTCGCTTTCCAGGAAGACGAGTTTCCAGAATTCCTGCAAGGTTGGTTTCCCTCGTAAAAGCATGCCAACGTGCATGGAACTCGTTATCACCAGAGATCTCTGGTTATGATTGGCTTACATGAGATCGTAAAGAAATCGCATGGCCACATCTCTTGTCCAACTATTTATTCGAACTCCAACCTGTTGCCACAGATCGATACATTAAAATATCTCAGACCGTCGATCAATAGAATATCTATTTTCGTGGAATCTGTCAGCAACATTATCCGCCAACGCAGGCAACACAAACCAGAAACATTCTCAGGATCGCTCACCATCCTGAGCGTTGTGGGTATCTGTTGTGTACATTCGTTGTGCGAATTTGTTGATAAATGTCTGGTGCAAAAGAACAGCTCAAGCAAGTGTTGGGCGAATGATCTGCTTCAGATGTGCGGGAAGTGCTGCTCGAGGCTCTACAGCGGTGTTCGTTGAACTACCGTAGATTGCTAGCCGGTGACGAGGACGCGCTTCAACATGTGCCCCTGTTTTATTATGGGCGTTCTCTGCCACAGCCAGTGAATGAGACCATAGCCGCGAGCCTGTCGACAACTCTCACTCGGCCAAGCTCGGTTGAATCGTGTCCTCTTGAACCCGGAGGCCTTGCATGTCGAGGGAGAATCAGATGTGCTTTGCCTGTACTTAAAACGTGGGTGCCTTATGGACCAACCTACCTTCCTTCGGCTGTTACAATTGGGTCCACTCGTCTGCGTAGAGTGACGAACTCATCTTGCCGCACCGTATCTCTGGGGAGCCTGGTTGAGCTGCGGTCACCGGATGGCTTCCGGGATAACTAGTTCGGTGTAGTTAAATAATAATAATAAAACATTTACGTCGATGAGTAAGGCAACGCCTTCGGAACGATCTACTCGAGTCTGTTCCCCTCATACATGACAGTCTGCTAAGGCAGGAAACATTCCACAAAGCGTGGAAGCAAGGGTGGCAAAGCACTAATGAAAGCGTGTCTGCCACCAGCGTCGGAAAAAACATCAGCAGGTCGTGGAGCTGATGCACGATGGAGATGGAGGCGGTGTGGGCGGTGGTGGTGATGAAGTGAGAAAAGCCCAGGGGTGCTCCGGCCCCTGGGCCGGTGGTGCCCCCTTAGGGCCGGGGCCCTAAGGGGCCCCAACCCCGTGGGGGCTGGGGGGAGGGTGGGGGTTCACATAGCTGCCTAGCATTTCCCCTGCTGCCTTTACCACATCGGTTACTTTCCTATTTTCCGTGCAAAGTTCCTGAATGTTGGGTGCCTCTTCTACAATGCCACTCTCAGGTAGGGCTCCCGTTTCATGTAATATGCATCTTTCCCTTGCATGACGCCTACACATTCTGGACAGTTTTTTCAAGAGTGTCTTCACCCCACGGTGTGGAACCCCGATCCCTTTGAGCACCTTGCCAAAGCCTTCTGGTAAGTACCCCATGAGAGCAAGTTCCTCCGGCCACTCCACCGCATTAAGGAAGGGGGTTCCTCCTGCGTTCCTGTGCCCGCCATCCAAGTGTGCTCCAGGGTACTGGTTTCGTTGTTCCACATTATTCCTGCCCCCCACCCACGGACACAATCGGGGCGGCAACAGACAATCTTTCTCACTAAGGGCTTGCTCAATCATATCCGGGTGCAGGCCCGTTTCTTTGAGCAATTTGGGGGTGATCTTTTTATGCGGGACTACATTTATGAACCATTGAAGCAACTTGTATTGCATTTTCTCATTATCAAGTTTCTTACTAACAGGACACCCCATGCTCTCACTGTCAATGGACAATATGACTACATCTGAGTACTTATCTTTGTAACATCCCTCCCCTGGCATTGTGTAGGGCCCTTTACCCGACCAATAATCATGTGGAATGAAGGGTATGGTCCCCCTTGGGTATTTGAAAATCAACTTAAAACCCTTACCTGTCCACTTTTTGAGGTTCTTTGGAGACAATGGTAGGATCCAAATTCCCTCAAATCCCTCCGAAGTCCTTGCCGCCTCTAGGCCACGGGACAACGTTTGCATAACAGCAGATGCTCCCCCATCAAAGGGTGGGTTCCCATAGACCTTTTTCCCTTTTCCCGTGACACTGTTGACATATGCATCTCTTGCAAGTCCATCCCACCCTATCTTCCCTTTGTGGCAAAAGGGTCTCAACGCCTCCTTCATAGCCGCCGTGGGAATGCACCTCCTTGATTTGATTCCTGGGTGGGAGTTTACAGGGTTACAGAAAAGCTCACATCCGTCCTTTCCTAGGCCTCTCTCATCTATGATGATATCTAATAGGTCTCTTCTTATCGCATAACAATTCTTCGGGTCACCCGACTCAGTATTACATGCTATAAGTGCCGAGTGAATATCATTGGCCCGTTGTGTGTAATTGTTGATCGATGTCTGAGGTGTATCAGTTGTCAGCCTATGCCACTCAACTAACTTCCAGAATTCTTTCTTTTTGATGTACTGTAGGTCTTGGAAGTTGTGACTGCCATCACTGTTTGTGTCTATGGGCGCAGCAGCTACTGCTACAATGCCTTTCCTAGTATTTGACAACCTGTACATGCTAGCCTCTGGTAGGGCAGCAAGTGGTCTAAAGGCTGTTAAGTCATTGTCTATTTCTGCTAAGGGGAAAATTTCGGAGGGGCTGGTGATGCCTCCCCTTGTGTTACTGCCTTCTATTATCAGTCTCGGGTCTCCCGCTGTGGCTTTTCTGATGGTTTCTTTCATTTCCTCCTGCTGGTTTTCCCTTAAAGGTGTGCTTGTTGTTGGTGCAAGTGAAGTCTAGTTTCAGCTTGAAGCACAGTGTCTCAATGTTGGCTATGGAAATGACTCCTTTCCTGCTGTATACAGGGTTGTATTTTGTAATGTCATTGTTGGTGTTCCCTCTTTCATCCTTGGGCTGGGTGATCCTGTCTTGAATTATTTCTTGTAGGTCCTGAATGTGTAATGTAGCCTCCGAGTTGTGGTGCTCCCCTTCAATGCTCCCTTCCTTTAGATAGGTGAAGAATGGTAAGTGCTCGCTCCTGTCACACCATTGCCTCCATTTCTCCGCTGTTCTGATAACCCAGATCCCACATGTGTGATTATCCAGTTGCTGTCTGAACGTTGATACCTCTACATTCCAACTTCTCCCGTTTATGGTTTTGTGATGAATTTTCAACCAAGATGAGAGTGCCCCTTCAAGTTTGCTTTGTGTTTCGGTTGTTGTCATTACCCCAAGTGAGTCATAGATATAGGCTTCTATGTGTTTTTCATTTGTAATTCGAAGGGTTATGAGTTTCCAGTGTTCACCGTTGCTCACCCCGAAGTGGGTCCTCAAATGTTTGCCCAATGCTTTCCTGATGAGGTGTACGAAGCTTGGTTCTCCAGTTTCCAGTTTTGAAAGGAGTTCATCATAGCCTATGGGGGGGATCGAGCTTTTGTCCTGTAGCCTGAGGGCCTCATCTAGCTGTTCAGAATCAATCCCTTCCCCGTTGTGTCCTGTTTCTGCTTCAAGACTGTTATTGTTTAGGGTTGATGACCCAGCGGGCTGCCCCCCTTTTCCCCTCATGACCTCTTTCCTGGTAAATGGCACTTCAGTCATATTGCTTCCGGTGTGTATGGCATCTACCATTTTAATGGGTGATGTTGTTGTGCTTGATTCCAGTTGACCGGGATTCCCCTTTTGTCCATGGTTGTTGGGTCTGTTTGCTTCTGTGTGGGTGTTTGGGTGTTGATTCCTTCCTGCTAGTGTTCTCATTAGCTTTTTCCTTGCAGGTATATGCAAAGGTGTGTTATAGTCATGTTTGGACCGTCTGCCCCTCCTTTGTGTTGTGAAAGTTCTTCCTACTGCATCCTTCATTACCTTGTATCGGGCATTTTGATAAGGTTTCGTCTTATACTGTAGTCTTGTTTTGGTTTTAATGTGTGCCCATTTGATCCAAGTTCTGGGTCCAGGGTTGTTGTTTTTTGTCAATTTTGCTTTGTTGTGTGCTAGGCAGGATGCCACGTGCCAAAGGAGGATGAGCGGCCCTTGTGATGCAGTGAGTTCCTCTCTCATCCGTTTTCTTTGAAGGGATACATAGCGGGCCATGATGTGAAGGGTGGTGATTAACATACCTTCAATTGGAGTGCTCATCTTGTCTGTTGTTGAGTTTGTCTTCCCGACCATTTTAGCAATTATGTGTTCCTGCATTAATGCCCAGCCTGTTACTTTGGGGAATTGGCCCGCAGATGGTTAGTGCTATTGTCATAGTCAGCTTGCTGCAACAGTATTTTATATATTTTACACAAGACCCGGGGTTTTCTGGGCGATCCCCCGTTGGCAAGGCAGACACCGTGCTAGGCCACGGTGCTCCAACGGGGCAAGTGTACAGGTGTTTTGTTTTTAAAGTTCTGCTTTCTATGTTTGTATGAACTGCTTGCAGCTGTCTGCTCATCCTAGATAGTTGCCGAGAATCAGGTGAGCTAGTCTCCTGCAGACCTAACTTAGCCACTAACGGTGTTGAAGGATTTGTTCAGCTTCTTCTTAGTTCCTCCGACTGAGCCAGGGGTACCTCTGTCCCGCTTCTCCCCTTTTCCCTTCTGTTCAGGGGTGAGACCCGCTTCTCCCCCCTGAAGCATCCTCTCATTGTAACACATGCACTTGATGTGGTTGAGCCTGGCAATCCTGTCTTCTCCGTGAGTGACCGAGCTGCAGTACTCAAAGCCCTGGAAGTAAGAGAGCACCAACCTCCCCCTTTCCTGGCCCTGTACTAGAACCTGCATCTCGGTGGGGAAATCCATGATTTCCGGGGGTTCCTTCCCATCAACAAGATAGTCATCACCACCCTTCTGCAGCGGCTCACCATCCTCCCCCTTCTTCATCTTCAGAAACAGCACCTGTCGTGTGTTTCCCATGTCCCACGGTCTGTTATCCTCCGATAGTTTTGTAGTGGTTCTTGTTAGACTTGTAAAGTTATGTAACACAACCTGTTGCTTTGTGGTGGGCTGAATTGTGCTCGGTGCGTGTTTCATTGAATTCCTTGTATTCACATTTCGGGCTTGATAGGTGGCATGTGTTGTTACCTTTTGATGGTTGTTTGAGATAGGGTGGATGCGGTCATGAGTGTATTTGATGTCCTCCACTAGCTCGGCAGTCATGGGGTGCTTCAGGAGGTAGTTGGCAACATCCTTTGCCTTCATCGGCATCCTGTTCCCCTGCTTGTTCGATGGCTTCCAGGCCCATCGGGCCTCCCAATAGAGGTCACCGACATTGTGCACCCTGACTGTCCAGTCTGTTCCGCTCGCTGTTTTAATCTGAATGAGGTCAAACATCAACTGGGTGTGCTCACTGTCTACATTTCCAATCAGGACGAAAGGTTGCTTTCCTCCTCCGAAGGTCAGTGCTGTTGCTGTCACCAGAGCTGGATTTCCCCCCGCCTTTGAGATTGCAGCGGCTACCACTGTCCTGACCTGCTTCACTTCCTTTCTGGTGATATTTGCATATTTCCTTCTTGTCAGCTTCAGGAATCTGAACTGGCCCTTGAATTGCTCATCCTCTTCTTCCTCCTCATCCAACTGGACTGCATTGGTGAGCTCCCCATTCCGAATTTTGGCTGCAGTCTCCTTGATTGCTTCCCTATCCACCTCATCCCCTGCCAGTGCTGTGTACATTCCTCCACCCTTCTGCCCCTCCTGTTGGTCACACCCACTGTTTGTGAGCTCATGGTCTTTTACCAGCCTCTCCTCTGTCAATTGGTTGTGAGTCACAATTGTGCTTCTGTTTAAATACACTACTGGTGACGTACTCTCTTGTGCAATCCTCAAGTGTGTGACAGTGTAACCCCCTACACCCCACTCATCCTTTATGACCTTTTGCATGAAGTAAACATCTTGCCTGTGATTGGCAAGGAATGTTGCATTATGAGGCCTTCTAGGTGGCCCGCACTTAATTGTGTCAAAACGTACCTCAGCCTCCTCATCCTCGTCCGACATGGGGTCCTCCTGTAGTGGTCCTTTGCCTGCCCCCTGCCATAAACAATCCTCATATGGTTTGATCATACTAATGTTTGTAATTGTCATATTTGTGGCCTCCAATTTACTTAAACCTTGCCCCGCTTTAACTGACATGGTTAGTAACCACACAATTTTCATCATCAGGTGCATCCCTGATCCCATCTTCCCCTTCCCTCCTTCAGATAATATCATCAACAAGTTGTTGTTTTCATGAAGGGTTGGTTGCTTCCTTTTCTTTGCTATGTTACTATTAAATCTTTTTGAAATTACCATGGCGACATCCCCCCTTCTTCCTGGCTGTCTGGTTCGTGGTCAGGGCTCACTAGATCATAGGTAATTTTGACCGGATTGTGCTCGGGGGTACTCGATTCTTCTTCTTCACTGTCATGATCTATTGAGTGCTCCGGGCTGACTAAGTCATAAGTTACATGGGATGGGTTGTGTTGCGGTGTGAGATAGACTTCTTCTTCTGTGTCTGTTTCAGTTTCCTCGGGAGTTACTGACAGCGGTGTGTCAGACATCGGTGACATCCACACCTGGGCCTCTGCACCATCAGCGGGGGCCACAAACTCCTCCGTCCCCTTCTCCTGCAGTTTTGTTACAGACATTCCTTTTAGTCCCCTTTGTGCTTTGTTTGCTATTTCAATGAAACAAATTATGTGGTTTGTGTTCAAACCACCAATGCTTTGTGATTTGTAATATCTGCTCGGTTTGTCATTGTTTTGCATCACGTGCTCCATGCCTTGTGTTCGGGCATTCGAGGTTGACTGCTCCCTAGCATGTGTTTTTGGATCTGACTCCACATCCTCATTGTCCCGTGCTCTGATTTTCATGGTCGGTTTACTTGCTTTCTGTGTTTCCCTTAATGGACTCCGTGTTTGAACTTCACTTGTTCTATGCTCTCTAACATCTGCTTTATATTCCAACTGCCTATGCTTATTAAACTGTGTTCCGTACTCCATTTGCTGATGCTTTGTGCTTTCTGCTCTCTGCTCGGGCTGACCTAGTTCTGTGCTCTGTGCATTGTGGAACAGTTGTGAAAAGCGTGGTCTATTCAGCAGTGTGATACTCTTATTGCATGTAACATGGGTTGTCGGCAAGTCTTGTCTCGGGGCAGTTTCCCAGGTTACCTCTAATTGCTGAATTGATGGGTGTGAAGCTATAGCACAGATGTTTATGATTGCAAGTGATACTTGAAGAATAATAAAATTTACAAGAAATTTTTTGACTTCAATCATTTTTCTATCATTGTTCTTCATACTGATCCCTCGGATTCAGTGTCGGTATTCTGGCGCCAGTTAGCACCATTGCACCTGCAAGTGATGCAACAGAGGGGCAGCCCGTATGCGCGATGGTCACTAATTTGCAGATGGCAGCATGCGCGATGGTCGCATATTTTTACAGAAGTGAATCGCAGCATGCGCGCGCTTGTATGAATCACGTTCGAAAATTGTCCAGAATGATATATTACATAGTGGTCATCGACAGAATTTTGATTCGTATACATGTCAGCGCTCGTATCATGCGCTGATGAATGGCGACGACAATACATGCTTTTCATCAGCAGCGCGCTCGCATTCGTATGCGACGTACATCAGCGATTTTTGCAAATAATTCCTTCGCACTGTTTACAATACCAGCGCGTACAATGATTTATGGCCTGTCAGCACGATATACGTTCTTCATGATTTCGTCACATGCGAAGAACGCTCGATTTTAGCGCGTACAATTTTTGATGTGTTTACATGCAGTGAGAAGCACATATGTATACGCGCGTCGAAATCATATGCAGAATGATTGTATACATGCAGGAATGCTGTGGACACATGATCGTTATGCTGTGAATACATACTGCTTTGGATACATTACCACTATGTTGCTGTGAATGTATTATTAAATTCTCTCGCGCTCCCATGCCCTTCGCAAATACACCTCCGGCTCTCATCGCTCGCCCTCCCTGCGCTACTTTCTCGTGCCTACCATTTTGCCGGAAGAATTCGCAAGGCGTGTCGGAATCGCACACTCGCAGGGGTGTGCGCAACGGAACGTTGGTCCAGATGTGCGTGGGCTTTCTGTATGCGGTCCCGTATTTACAATACGTGACGAGGTGCAGAGCTGGTAGATTACTCATGCATCGACGCGTGTGCAAACCGTGGGGCTCTCTTCCCTTCGGGTTCTCAATGAAGTATGCTTCGGGCCTCAAGTACCGGATGATCTCCAATGTCCTACGAACTCGCCTGTCCGCAGCGCGCAAATCTCGGATGCCTACCGTCTTCGCCTGGCTGTACTCTGTACAAGGTGGGCTAGCCCAGACTACGTCGAAGTGTCCTGGTCTGAACTGTCGGTAGTCCCATCGCATGATATCCTCGCAATGTGTGGGGCCCCACTTGGGCTGAATGTCTACGGCAACTACTTCGCTGTTGGGAAATTGCTTAGTAAACTGCCTCTCGACTGACCCGGTCCCACAAAACAATACGAGAATTTTAGACTGGCCGACTGGCTCCTTCTCAAGTGCTGCGGCTCCGTTGACTGGCGGCAGGGTGCTCTGAGCAGATACTCTCGCGAAAGTTCCTACTTCCTCATCAAACCTCTCCTCTGGCACCCATGGCATTGCGCCGTCTACCTTGAGCTCCTCCGAGAGCGTGGTCCATATTGCTCCTGCGGATTCGTCGCGCCTCTTACGGACCCTAAGCTTCTCTCGCTCCACTCTCTTAGCCTCGATCCTCTCAAACTCCAACAACGCCCGGTTGGGAACGCCGGGCCTACCGGCTCCGTCCCACTCCAGATCCTCTCGGGTCTTCCACTCGTTCTCACTGCGGGGCATTCCTGTCCACTTGACCAGGTACTCCGTCCACCTCCTACCCTGACGTTGGCGCGTACGCGAACGCTCCACCCTCTCGACGTGGGTTTCCTTGCGTCCACTGACGTCCAACGGAGGAGGAGGAATCTCCTTAGCTCTCTCGACAAAGCGGCTACTCGACTCTACCGGCGAAAGCCGGTCCACGGTAAACCCATCGTGCACTTTCCACTGCTTAGGCGTCTGCAACCTATAGGCCGACGGTGCGCCCCTATCGCTCGCGGGAAGGGCCATCTGCCTGTCGCTGTGAAAGACTTCCAGCACCCGAAGGGGTCCGAGGCGCTTCTTAAGCAATTTCTTGTGCAACCCGCGGTCGCCCGGCTGGGTGAGGTACGTGGCGTCTACCCAAACCTCATCGCCTACTGCGTAACTCCTGGACTTGTGACGCGCGTCGTACTGGGCGATCTGCTGCTGCTGAGCTAAGAGCAGCTTCTCCCTAGCGAGCTGCAACTGGCGAACAAATTGGCGGGCTGTCTCGTGGGCTGTACCCTTTTTCACTGCTGCGCCCCTCCCCCCCTTAGCTCGGCCTCTCCGTGATGCAAGTGCTGCCTCCACGAAGAAGTCTAGCTGAGAGGCCGGAGCGTGACCGTACGTCAGTTCAAAAGGGGTGAAGGTGGCGCTCGGGGCTTTGCCCTGCTGGCTGCTATATTCACAAATGTAACACTCATACACTTCTACATTCCATAGAAATGTCCTACAGCCTACACAACGAAATTCTGAGTCTTCATCATCCTCCTGTAACAATGAATAATTCAAAACAAATGTAATAGTATGGCTTAAGGGTTTTGTGACTGACTCCACCCCTGCTAACTTTGTGCATGAATGCATTAAATTCAATTCTAAGCTTCTTCAGATGAGTTTTCAGAAGCTCTTTGAGAACAGGATCTTCCTGAAATTCTTGGAAAACCACATTAGGCTTCAATTTGGTTTTCCTTTGGGTATCCCTTGGCATCTTGTCTTTCCAAATCCTAAACTTGGCGACAGACAACATGATTTCAATCACCTGATTATCATAACCTTCCTCATCACTGGGGTCTTCAGGCTCTTCTTCCTGTCAATATTGTTCAAATTATCTTACTAACACAATGATAACAAGTAGCTGCCATAAGCTCTCTAGACATCCTAACCAAATGGTCCTTGCACACTCTTTTATTGCACCCATTACATATTTCAATATGCAGGAATTCATCACAACCAGGAATATGACATCCTATCACTTTGACCATAATACTATAACATCTTCTACACATTGAAGTTGTTTCAATATATGGTTCAACCTGCAATGTCAATAATCCCAATTTGGGTCAACTTGCTTTCTCCTACAAAGCATACAACAAAGTGAAAGACCATTTGCATCATATTTCATTTCGGCTCTCAACACAGTACGGAAGGTACCATGTGATAATGCCAATGGTTTCCCATCCCAATCATCAATTAGCTGGAAATGAGGATATCCAGGATACCCTAGCAAGCTATCATATGCCATTTTATTATCACCGACATAGGTATGCAAGGCTGTATTCATAATTGCCCATTCCCTTTCAACTTGATCAATAAACATTGAGAAATCCTGTATTGAACACACCACAAACTAATCTAAGAATAATTCTAATACAAATGCCGATATTATGAGAAGGCTGAATTATTACCTGCTCCTCTGATTCCGAGGAATCATCAGAATCATCATCATCATCAGAAGCATCGGGATCCTCAGGATTCTCAGAATCTGCAAAATACATTTACAATAATAAAAAAACAAGTATTGGTTACTTGCTAGTGGAACCCTTGGCTAATAACTCTTCCTTACGGGCTATTTCAGACATAGCAACTTCAAAATCAGGTTTGACAGAGTTCTGATATTGCACGATATGCTTCTCAGCAAAAACTTTTGCCATTATCCCCTTATTGTTACAGGTTCTTGTCTGATGAGGAAGAAAACCCCTGGACAGCTTCCTGATATCAGATCGGAGCTTCATGGGAGAGTTCTTGAGGGCTACAAGCTTCTTACCCTTCTCTTCAAGCCTCTTCTGCTTCTTGGCAACAGAACGGGTCACCTGTAATATTAATCAGACCGATAATATTCATCAGGAATGTTTACATAGTAATCCTCCTCTGGGGTAGTGTACCCACAGTAAAGGTCCTGATAAAATTTATCCTCTAAATAGTACTCCCTTTCTATGCTACGGTCACTATCTACAGAAATTAATTCTGCATCTATATTTATTCTGTCTGAATATGCTATTATACAACCTATACAACAATCTTTGGATATGCAGAACATACATCTATAATTCTGACAGCAAGCTACTGGACATGCAAAGATTCCTTCAAATAGATTACATACATTGCAGCAGGGTGCCTGTAAAATACACAAGTATTTGATCAGAACAATTTACAAGAAGAATGGGAATTATAATGCAGATTTAATACTTTATCAGCATGAGCAAGAGCAGCATCAGAATCCTCAAGTGCAGGCCTCTTGCCTTTATCCTGTTATTACATAATTACCAAAATGATAAGTACATTGTTTCTAAGCAATGCAACCTACAAGCCAAACGAAGAAGGCAGTCATGACTGCAATGACCTCGGTGAAAACAATGTTCTGCGACAGGGCTGCATGCTCACTCATGAAGAGATCCACCTTCATGTTACCAAGGCAAATGGGGTGAGTTTTCATGATCGTGTCATGGCAATTGTACCAAAATCCAACTGCTTCCACAAATGCATGCATCATGCAAAAGAATACAGTGGCAATAATAACTACCACCAAAAGCCTAACAAGGATATGCTGATCCTTGATAACTTTCTGCAATTGAGCAGCCTTGGCCTCTGGTTGCATCTTGCTCAAGTCTCTGGCCCATTCTTCTGCCATGTCCCTCTCAGACTTCGGAAATGAAGCCCCGTTTCCAACACCTTGCTTGTATTTAAAACCAACATCCAAAGCAAGATGCCAACGATCATACACTCCCATATTGGGACCACCTCTCACGGCATAGAGAAGCTTGCCACCGTCATGGGCTCGGGGACTGACCAGGCCCTCAGCAGTTGTACCACTGCCGCCACTGCCACTGGCACCAACACCAGCAAGGGTTGGCATCTTGGGAGCCATAATTATCTGCACAGAAGAACAATATACATACAACAATACAATTATTTCATTATAAAAAGAGTAAATACTATTTATTTCAGTTGCTTTCTCAAGAGGTCACATTTTTCAGCAGCTCGATATAAGCACTCTTTCCAATGGTCTACTTCTGCTCTGAGCTCATTTTCTACAGCAGTTGGTGCAGGTGGTTGGTGCTTGTAATATACACCAGGTAAATAACCTACACTACAGTTATTTCCATATGCTATATTGACACCATATCTAAAGTTCTTTTTGAAATCAGGCTTGGCTGCTGCTGCTGGCTCTGTTGCAGATCCGGTTGCTGCAGACATAGAACGGGTCGTCACAGGCATATTTACCTGAAAGAAAAGTAAAGTGGAATAAGTCTTGGAACCTGCAAACAAACAACAAACAGAACACAATCACTCACCCGGATTTCTCTGAGTCAAACACCCAGTCGTCAGGCTTATCCTCAGGAAACTCCCTATAGTGGTGGTCATACCAACTCTTGGATAACTCCTCTGGCTCTGCTGGTTTCGGATCCGCTTTCTTTTTTTTCTTTTCTGTTGCTGTTTTTTTTTTTTTTTTTTTTTTTTTTTTTTTTTTTTTTTTTTTTTTTTTTTTTTTTTTTTTTTTTTTCTTGCTTCTGCTGCCAGTTGTTCCCTTCTTTTGTTAGCCATAACTGTGGCTTTTTCCAAGGGGGTCTCTTCAGTTACTGCTGCTAACTGTTTTCTCAAACTGTTTAATTCTTCCAGATACATATGCTCAGTGTTTATCAAAGTTTCCTGACTGTCTTCATATTTTTCCTGCAAACTTTTCAGTTCGGTTTCCAGTTCAGTAATCCGTTGGTCAGTTTCTGTTCTATCAGGGGACTTCACAACCCGGATCTTCGTGGCCGGTGCTTTTTTCAAAGCAGCTATTTCCTGGTTCAGTTGGTTAGTCAGTGTACAGTTTTCAAGATTTGCAAGTGTCAACTGGTCAATATGGTCCTGTTTTTTAGAAAGTTCAGTCTCAGCGTGGAGAAGTTCAGCTTCACTATCAGAAAGGGAAGCTTTCAGTTCAGAGTTTTCAACAGTCAGTTCAGAGATCCGGGCTTCCAGTTCAGAGATCCGGGCTGCTAGTTCAGAGATCCGGTCAACTCTGCGGGGACTGGACTGAGCAGAAGGAACTGGGGTTTCTGGTACTGAAATAATAGGCTCAGAACTGGTACTGGCCGCTGGTGGTTTTGCGATGCGTTTTGGCTGGCGAGGTTGTTTAACAGCAGAAGAAGAACCCGGCGAATCAACTGTCACTCTGGCCATAGTAAGAGATAGTTGTGCTGTATCTTTTCTTTGTTGAGAGAAAAAAGAAGTACTGGTTGTCTCTCTACTGTCCAAGAAAGAACTGCAAGTATCACTCAAAGCTAAAAATCCGCTGTCGTCGGCAGAGCTTGCCAAGAAGGCGTCTTCTTGATCCGCGGCCTTCACAGCGGCAAAGCACGGAACAACTACTTTTGTATGTATGGTATCTACGATAGAAGAAAAAACTACTGGCTCTTCCGAATCTTGTAACTTGTCGCACTGATTAACGAACAACGCTGGAGCTCCTTCTATCGATAAAACTCGCTCACAGGTATCGATGCGGTGAGGTTCTAAAAAACAAAAGACTCCGCCGTATGAACACTTATTCTCGCAGCGTACATACATATTGGTTTCGAACTTTAAAGCAACACAGCGAGCAGTTCCAACTTTGGCTTTCTTTGAACGGTTCAAAAACGTAGGCGTTTGACGCAACGGATCCCAAACTGCACCTGCAGTGTTAGGCTTGCGAGAAGTAACGACGAGGGGAGGAGATTCGTCCATATTTTTACCTTTAAGAAGGTTGAAGAAAGCAAGCGAGCTGTGCTGACGGTGGCTGGCGGCAGGAACTTTTGTGAAAAGTGACGAAAATAGCTTTGGCGGCTGAACTTAAAATTGTGACAAACGTTATCGCAAGCGTCATCACATGCATATGGACGTTGTCATGGACGCTGTCATGGACGCTTTTGGACACTTGATCTGGTGACCGCCACGTTACCGTCTTGATCGTATAATCAAACTGCTTGTAAATTTGATAATCAGATTATTGATTTAAATCAGTTATGGAAACAATTGAAACCTATCGGTAAACCCCGAACGGCATATGTATTCTTTTGTACAACTAAATTTGGATATAAGTTAATTTCAAGTAATGAGAAAATGTTCAAATATGATATCGTATGACAGAAATCGATGAGTTCTGGATTCTACCATTGCAATCATCAACCACTACGATCGCACGAAATGTTATACATATTCTATGATAAGTTACCAATATATAATCCTCAAATGATTGATGGCATTCCTTACACAAGACAACCGGGACGACGTACTGAATTGTATACCGGAAACAATCCGAGAATCGATACTATTTTTGATGGGAAACGGTTTCCGAAATCTTTGATAAGTATTGCTAATGGAAATTATAAGAGTAAACATCCTATTGTCATCGGCGGTAATCCTTGTCAGAATCGGCATATATATACTTTATTATTGAATTGTCAAGATTTATCGTAATAACGGCAATCCTTGCCAGAATTCATATATATATATATATATACTAGGCGGATCGATCTCAAAAGGAGATCTACACTAGGCCATTTGACCGTCGGATCATGTGCGCGACAATACTTCGCTTTTTGCATCCCAACATGCCATGCCATAACGCGAGGGTTGCGTCGCGATAAATGTACGCGACTGCAGTGGCACTGTTATCGTTAGCGTCTGGCGATCGTGAGATCGGAAGTTCGTCTGTGTCGCCCGTTGGGATTCGCGCTTTGCTGCTGATTAAGTAAGTAAGTAAGGTAATTTGGTCCGGTTCCAAATCATAAGGAGCAGAGGTTATCACAGGTTCAAAGACACGTGCGAAGACCGAACCGAAAACCGTCGAAGACCAAACCGGGTGGCGTTACGCGCGTGACACCGGAACAAGCGTTGCGAGGGACACGCACGTGGCATGATATTGATACCATTGCTGAGTCGAAATCGAATTCAGGTCATCGAAATTGAAAATAATGTCATTGACGGCAGCCCATAAATAAATTGAATTGAGAGGTGGGTTTAGGGATTGAACCACAGGGCGTTATCCCTTAAAAGACGTGGCGTTCGTCTCGCATTTGGAATCGGTAAATCGAAAAACAATGTTGATGTCGTTCATGGAATGGCGAATATTTAGCGATAGCCGATTCTAAAATTAGACATGGTCAATTGATGACAAATGCTACGATCCATGGCCAGGCCATTAAACCCTAAAAAAGCTTGTGAGGCAGTGCGCACGACGTGCGTGGATTGGACGACCTTGTGAGGCAGTGCGGAAAGCGTATGTAGAGAGTGATGGCATGTAGCACGGCTAGGTGGACGGCCTTGCACTATAAATTGCATAATCGATGAAAATGGCATTTAGAAGTCGCAAGAAGTTTCAGGAAGTACTTAGTTGTTAAAAGAAATCATTCAAAGGCAATATTTCACATTTTTGATCATCGCGGTGGCCACCAGGCTGCTAACGGGTCGCAGAAGGGCTGCGGTACAGAAATTGCATATCTTGCGGGCGCGTGAGATATGTGAGTGATACGGGGAAGTTACTAGAGTTGGTGAGAATTATTTGGAGGTCATCCCTAGGCAGTGTGAAGCGGAATTTCACATCGGGTCATATTCACGGGGTGCTGGGGAGCTAATTTCGTCTGTAAAATGACTGCAAAACAGAAAATACATGTCTCGTGGGCGCGTGAGATATGCAATGGGTGCATCACCGTGATCTGCCGCGGTTAGCACCGGTGGTGTACGTGGCGGGGGATGGGGTGCATGGGAAGGAGGGGTACACGGATAAGTCCAAGGGGCGTTTCGAGAGGGGATCCGTCGTGTATCACCAAGGGCACAAGGGCGCGTATATTGCGGGGACGATCTTGCACGTGAAAGACCGTGGGTGGTTCACCGTATGCGGTGGGCCTATCGACGGCAGAAACGCCACCCCGCACCTTACACACATCTTCAGGATGAACCGGCTCAACCAGGGGAGCACGGATAAGTCCCGTGGTGCCGCCCACTTCAAGACTGAAGAGGGGTCGGACATTGTGTACGAGTGCGCGAGAATCTTCTTCCCGAAGCTCCTCAACCTGCACAAGCACTACGGCTTGGAGAACGGTACGGCATTCTCTTTGTTTGTGTGAATCGGTACTCTTGCGGGGCGATGCTGAGCATGCTTGCGGTGAAATTGCTTTTGTCTAAGTGGTAGCCCCTAATTTCTTTTTGACAAGCTCGACGTCCGATTGTGGGCTCTTCACAGGTGTCTCTTTGCCTCCGATCGTGAGGCAATTGACGGCAAAGGATCTTCAGGGTGACATCTTCCCCTCGCCGAAGTACACGCAAGATGACTACGTGTTCGTGGACATGCTTGCTCGGTGGGGAGGGGGTGCGAATGCAGAGCCGCAGGGTGGTGCGTCGGCGGTTGCCGTCCCGGCGGAGGACGAGGGCGAGGACGTGGATACCGCCGGCACCCCACCGAGGAAGAAGTTGAGGAGCCAACTCGCGGGAGCCAACTCCCAGGGAAACCCGGCGGAGAGGTTGAGCCTCCCGCGGATACGGCAGCAGCCGGCGGGTAAGGTTGGTAGGGGCTTGAGCTTGGGTGGCGGTGGCCCGCAAACTTCAGCAAAGGGTCAAAAAAGGAGGAGATCCTCTGCTGGCAGCGGAAGCATGCCGGCCTCGGGGCGTGCGTCTACGAGGGGCGCGGCGCCGGCATCGTCGGCCCGCACTGTGGCCCCCCCTCAACCGCTTGTCGCTCTGTCGGAGGTTACCGAGGCTGCCCCATCGGTTAAAGGAATCACCGTGGAGGAGCTATGTCAACACCTGCAGAGTGAAAAGAATGTGCCCATTGTCTCGCTTCGTCGGCCCATTGTTGCTGATCACCTTGGCTCCACTCAGCCTCTCCCTCCCACCACCCGTGACCACCATCGTCGCACTCAAGCCCTTGTCCTCCTTCATGCTCCGCAAAAACTCCATCAGACCAAGCTTGCCAAGTATCTTTAGCCACCTGCGCAATGGGACCCAAAATTCATTTTGAAGTGCATTGATGCTTTTGACGATCTTGGTTTAATGCAAAGTGCATGTTGATGTAGTGCTTCGTGTATATACTTGTGTGATGGTATGAAGGACATGTGTTGGAATAGAGGGTACCTGCAGCCCATCCTCTGCTTTTACAAGCACCGTGTGCGGAATTTCCCCGAGTGAAGCATCGAGAGGACATGGTCCACACGCGCCCAACTGAAAGATGTCATCTCCTAGTACTGCCCGCGATGAAGTTTAGCTCGAACATGCATGCATGGACGTGCATTAAGAACAACCATCAAACGTGCACGCCATTGCTAAGTGCTGACCGTGAGGTGACTTAGCTACTTGCCAAACATGTGTTATTTGATACCACTCAAGGATGAGCCATCTCGACTCACAATTCACATACGGGATGCCCCTAACATCTCCTAATGCGACCTGGTCGCAATTAATGCGTTAGTGAATATACTACAAGGGCCACGCAAGAGAGGAGATATATGCACTTACACTTTGTAAAGGTGGTGGCGTGGCCAAATTTGTCAAGAGGGCATGCACATCCTTCAAAACATCTGCTGTGTGTCTAGGCTTGCTGTCGTCCCATGCGCCTTTTGTGCTTTTTCTCCTTGTATTCCTGAAGAATGAATAAGAACTTTGGATCCTTCAGCAAGACACTATGAACTGGGTTTCTAGGATACCTCTCCGCAAGCTCAAGAGCATCTTGAATAGCAATAGTGATCACATGCTTCATGACTTTGGAACACTTGTCATCGAAGGTTTTGCTCTCGGGCCCATGGTCTTCACTGCCTGTTACTCAAACAATAACCCCCATGCCTTTACCACTCCCACGCATCCATGCATCATTAAATACACACACATGTGTCATTAAATCCGAGGTCCCAAGCAAGTCACTCCTACTACTTGCACCCTTTGGCCATCATGCTTCACATGTGATATCAAAGCGCCAAGACTTGACAATGTCATAAAGCATCCAATTGCTTTTGGAAAAACCATGCGCACCTCCTCCAATCCTGAAAGCCATGGGGCAAGCTCGTAAACAAGCACAGATACATCCTGAAAGAAACGGGGGTCCAAATAGTGTGAAAAATCCTTTTTTGCCGCTCCAGGCCGTCGCCTTGCGGCCGATAAGCCATCAATCGGAAATGCGGTGATGTAAGATTGGGTTAAAGCGGTGTAGAGCCATCGGCCAGTTCGGGATATGCTCTGCACACAATTTCAAATTCACCAAGACCAATGTTTGTTAATTTCAACTTGAGTTGTAAACATCCTCACGCGCATATATAAAGTGAAAAATCAACATGGCCATGTGATGATGCAGTGCTCCGGTGATGGGATGATAATATGCTCCCGTGATGTGATGGTGCGGTGCTCCCGTGA